>SNQJ01S0063415.1:51889-61920 GCA_010110895.2 Picea sitchensis
TATCATCTCTATGACCTTTAATTAACAAATAGGTCATTAAAAACAGCCGACAAGGCTGACTTTACAATATTTCATTATTTGTCACTTAAAATGCTAAAAATGTCAAAATAGAGCCAAAATGGGAGACGTCAGGCCCCTCTGAGAGAGACGTTGGCCCTTTTTGGGCATGATCAGCATCCAAGAGGCAAGACGTTGGCCCCTCTGGGCCTTCTGCAAGTTGCCACACATGCCACAAGGTCCAAACACACTGCTACATCCTCCAGGAAACGTCCAGTCTGCTCTGGTGGCGTCCTGTCCATCAAAACAATCATACCACCTGTAGGGGATGATCCCCCATAGGTCAATCTCTGCCAAAGCGTCCTGATGAGAGAGTACTTCTTCTTCTCCATGCAATGGCTCATCAAAACTCTGTCCTGCCTCTTCCATCTCAGTAACCATCTGATGGGCTCTTCAGCCCCATGGAGGTCCGAGCTAATCATATCTCCATGTGCATCGATCCTCTGGCACCTGTCCACCGGGTATGGTTCTGCACATCAAAGACTACGCCCTCCATGGGCTCATCAGTCCTAGATATCATAGCAATGTAAATCATATCTCATCATTAAAGTTATCAAACATATGCATGAAATCCCTAACATATCATCTAAGAGCTCAAATACATTACACAGATCTACTATGCAAAGCTAAGGAAACCGACAGAACAACCTATTGGGATAATAACCACAAGAGATGGAAAGTTTCCTCAGAAGATCATTCAATCCATGTTTAATGCGGTGATATGGTTTTAGGGATGTCCAGTCATAGTAAGACCAAGGGCAGGTGTCGTCTGTGGGTGCCTTTGTAGGAGGCGAGTTGTACCCGCCATGGATGCATTTTTTCCAAGCCCTTTTATTGCCTCATCTTTCTTTTATTGCTTTTCTTTCTTTTTTACTTCAAGGTCTGACCAGAGGACACTACCTTGGCTTGGTGGCTAGAGCTGACAGCGTTACCCACTGGTATCTTCGCAGAAATGATAAGGTTGGCTCGTGATGAGACCCCCTTTCCTTTGGTCGTGCAACCAAAGGTCACTGCCCTGGCTTGGTGACCAGATAGTGGCAATGCCATACTGCTAAATACCTATGAACATAATGGGCTGACTCGTGATGAGACCTCCCATCCTCTTGGTTAGGTCTTGCTTTTATTATTATTATTTTTATTAGGGTCCCTTAGTTTCTTATCGAGAGGCTTTTTATTTCCTTCTTGGGGATCCCTTGGGCGAAGCATCTCTAGGTTTTATTTCCTATTGCTTTTATCTTTTACTAGCTGCTTTTACCCCCTGGGCCTTTAGCCCCTTCTTCCAACAAGACAAGGTGTAGCCCTGAAAGGTCATCCTAATGGCCAGACTAGGGGAAAGGGATGGATGAGCGGGGTATAAGATGTAAAAGTGATAATATGGTGGGAGCGGACGATGGCTCTGCAAATCCCCCTTGGTGGCTAACCAGAACTCATGAATACCAGCTTGCTAAGTTGCCCCATCAATCACCCCAAAAATGGTCAAGTGGATTAGTGTAAGATCCAAGCAGTCATCCAAAATGAAAGGAACCTAATTCATATATAAGAAGGTTATAACAATCAAATATGACACATACCATGATACCTCGGACCAATTACCTCATGGAGCAAGATTCCTCTCCGATGCAAGCCTAGGTCGGTGGTGATGGAAACTGCTACTGCTGACAGGACAAATATGACGAAGAAGAAGAGACATGGGCCCTCCAGGGCCATGCTCAAGTCAATCTCACTCTCGGTACTCCATGTATAGCACCATGTGGGCCTCGAGACATGATCTCCTAGTTATCCCTAGATATGAGGGATAACAGGCCCAAAACCTCTTGTGGCTCATGTCACTTACTAATTTATTTTTAGATTAATACTCACTTTCCCTATCACTCATTTACACAAGTGCATATGAAATTATCCATTTAAAAATTATAAATATTGAATTTTACTCACCCAATTCCCACAATTCTTACTTTTACTCCTATGTGTTCCCTTATCTTCTAGTGATTTCTTATTTTAGTCGTATATGAATTGTTACTTGTCTTAGTCATTTAATAGTTCACTTTACTAGCTATCTTTTTTATCTCACAATCCAAATTGAGTTTGAATTCTACATCCTACTTCTTCTCCATAATTTATATGTGCTCTTAAAATTGATTTTTACCAATTAAAAATGAGTTTAATTTAATTTCATGTACACTCTTTAACTATATTTCTTAGTATTTATGTTTCAATTATATCTTCGTCATATTATGAATACTAATGATCTATGTACATTTATTTCAAGCTAATATTTTGATTACTCTTTTGTATTATAAAGTATAATAGACAATTATTTTCTCCTAAGATGAAATGTATATTTAACAATTATGTTTAGACAATTTTCAATTTAATTTTTCAATTCACTAACAATTTACAATTTTTAATAATACCAAAAGGGTGCCATATATCTCATGCCATTCTACATTCATCTTACTTTATTTCCAAGGGTGCCATGATTGCATGCTCTTCAAGTAAAATTTTTGAGAATTGGCTTCATGTGCTTGATAGTAATGATCTTGAGAAAACACCTCAATGTGTATTTATTCAAGGGAAGTGTTTGTGTTATTAGGAGGTGGATAATTTATCCTAAAAAGTGATTTCCATGGTCTCCTATATGATGAAATTTCACTTGATTTTTTCTTTAGATCTACAATATCATTGGACAGTTTTTTAATAAGTCTATGAAGACTATCCATGTTGACAACTTGTTATCTTTTTTATCTTCTATGGTTTCGACTACATTTTGTTTCCTAATAAGTGGGAAAGTTATTTTTTTCTTAGTTGGTTCTTTTCCTACAATACTCATCATTTATTTTTCCACATTTAATGTTTCCGCAAATGTTTCTCATATTTTATTCATTAATGTCAAGAATATATGATTAAAATATTAATTTTATCCTTGGGAGTCATTTTGATTCTCGACAATTCTACGACCAATGTTGTTGGGGTCTTATCCTCACCAAATTTTTTCATGAATGTAGTTTCAAAATCATTCCAATTTCTACTTGTACCATGTGGAAGCATAAAGTAGCGCGTGGAAGATTTTCATTCAAAAGTGTATGAAAATAACCGACATACAACATCTTCATGTTTCACTCCCATTGAATTCATTTCTAGCATGAATTTACTAACATGATATTCAAGACATTCAATATTATCATGATCGAGTTTAGGGAGGAATTGTTCAGGATGTTTGAGAAGATCATGAGAAGGACCAGGAACTACAACAACTCTTGGGGCAATCCATGGTCTTCTTGGTACTCTATCCATTGTTCTACCTTGAGGTTGTCTTGAAATTTACTGAGGGGACTATTTAGGAATTCCTTGTGGAGAAGGTGGTTGAGATCTAACAGGAGTGTGAGGAAAAATCTTCGGTGGAGATGGGGGCTTACCTGAACTGAATTTTGATTGAAAAAAAAATAAATGAATCTCTAAGCTATTTTGATCCCCTTATGATGTTGAAGATTTGTGCTAAAGGATTACATTCATATATGAAAGTAATATCACTTTATTTGACATTCCTTGACTGTCTTCCTTTTACAGGGATCGTAAATTCAATAGGAGGTTGACCAATTTATTTACTATCTTCTCTATTTAAAACCCTGGATAGTTGTAGTTGTTGATTGATTATGGGGATTTCCTCAGAAATAGTAGAATATACGAGCTCAACCTAATATGAAGAAACAAGTTTATACTGGGATTCTACCTCTTGTAGATTTCAATAAATTCAGGTGAATTGGACACCAGATTTTGTTTAAGAGATGAAATCCCATTGTTAGATTTAGTGATACTCCTAGGAGTTCATTTGGTATGAAAATACTATGATGGATTGACACTGAGAAATGATCTACCAACCCTGAATGTCACTCAAACCTCCTTCTAGTACCAATTATTGGAAGGCGAGAAAATTCCCTCTTGCAACAGGGGATAACTACCTAATCACAAGCCCCAATTAGACTTATTTTCATTTGGGTTGGTATTTTTCAACTGATATGTGGGATCGATCTGCCACTCAAGATATATGATCTTTGGAAAATAGACTTAATTGTTTAAGATATGATCTAACTTAACCTTGGTTTGCAAAAAAGAAAACTAATTTACTAATCCTATTTCAATTGAGAGAAAATGCTAATTAAAAAAGTAGATATGAATAATTGATTCTCTAGACTTAGAAGAAATTCATTGTCCCAAAGAATCTTTAAGCACAATAACTATTGTTACTAGAAATAGATAAAAACAATTATATCTACACTATATTGATAGTCTAAGAACAGTTTAAGTATTTTTTTAAAGAAAAGGAATGAGAAACAATAGCCTCCTAGACCAACTTCAAAATGATAATTGTTCATCTACAATATGAAATAAATAAATATATATAAATCCCTCTCTTGATTACTAACAACTTAATAATTAAGCAGGAACATCAAATAAAAGAAGAGAATGATAATTTATAAGATTCTAGAAGAAATTTCCAAAGAAAACCAATTCTAAGGATACATACAAGGATTATCATTAATCATAAAAATAATTTTAATGACAACTAATGTATCTCCTATTTGATACACAATCGATTGACAAGTTCACAAAATATGGAAATAATTGACATGAAACTCAAAGCAAAGACATTTGCAAATAATTAACATAAATATTATTATCACAAATTCACATTACTCATAAATGAACTCATCAATTCACAAGGTCTTGAAATTTTAATTCAAACTGATAGAAATATATGTATTAGTGTTCAGTTTCCAACCCTATATCCAAATGTCAAATTAAAATAAATAGCAATTAAGATCCTGAAATTGAGGACAATTTCTTCTTTTTCTTCAATTGACTTCTACCTGTGTCAACTTAATTCAATCATTGATATCAAAGAGAGATATATTCCTTTCTAATTGTATTTTCCTTATTTAACTTTCTCTCTTTCTCTTGACTCTTTTCTTTTCATTGAAGTAATTTTTCCATCAGTGAAATTAAATGTGGATGAGGAATATCTACTTTCAACTTACACCCATAAAGCTTCTTAGAAATTTTGTCATGTTCTCATTTAAGTTTTGAGAGGAAAGTATCAATGAACTTTGGACATTCTACAGGTTTGGTGATGAATTCCTTGAAATCTTCCACATTTTAGAAATTGAGTTGTGTGATCCCATATGTTCGTGACCTTTTTTGTTGGTTCACATATGCAAGACAATTTGATAGGGGTATTGATTGAACAAGAAACTGAATATGAGGCATATCATGATTTTCGATGATATCTAGAGCTAAATTCCATAGATATAATCAATTTTTGTTGGTTTCCTTGACCAAATCATGTGAAAAAATACAATGAGTATACAAGAATCAATTGAATCGTGTACTTGGATTTTTTCTTCCTTAGTCATCATAGAAAAGTATTTTGGCATACTAATACCCTTTGTTTCCTATGCTTTTAATTTATCAAAGTATTTCTGAGAATCTATTTGTTTCTCGGACTGTGTTTGAGACTATGTAGTGAATTCTAACAGCTGGTCATGTTGTCTTTTGATTTTATGTAAATTAGTATAGAATAACTCCTAAAGAGAAGCTAATATATCATTTATATCCATTTATTTTGTCTTCATTAACTCTGAATTATTTTGTTTGATTTTCAATTCATTTATTTGAGCTACGAGAATATTAACTTTATATTCATGATTCTTATTTATTACTTTATTATCTTCTTGGAGAACAGTTATTTTATTAGCATGTTATATCTTGATATAACCTATTTAAACTTTGAGTTGTTCAATGGTATCAGTAGATAGCTTGCTTTCTTTTGTGAGATGATCAATCTGAGCTTGATGTTATTTAGACATGGTAGTCTCTTGAGAACTCAATTGTTCCTGCAATTCCAACACCTATTTATTTTATTTCCTTAATCGAGAAATAATCCTACTCACTGACCATTTATTTGCATACGAAAATGCCCCTAGGGAATCAATAATGTCTTCTACAAACTAGTCTTAATTGATATGTGCAACATTCCAAAGTTTCACTAGTTTGTGTGTATCTTCTTGGTAATTCAGGCCCTTTGGAAAATGATATCAAATGGGTCATCCTCGTGATTGTAAGCTTTAACAATCTTAACCATGTTGTAGTGTTTCTTAATAAGGCCCATTGGGTCGTGTCTTTTAAAATTACCCCATGCCAACCAAATTCCTTCCATTTGTTTTACTTCTTTCAGAGCATGTTTATCATTCAACAAAGAATAAATTCCCAATGAAATTGGGAAAGATGGCCATTGCTTTTTTTGACTTTTTGACACAAAGGAAACAATGCCGATACCAACAGTTTGATATGTAATTTGTCTGAACACCAATCTGTTTGGAACATATATTGGAAAAATATGAGGTGCTCCTTCGTGTTCAAATATCCTTATGAATGAAAAATATTCATCATCAAAGCCTATCATTGATTTCTTTAATAGAATTTATATCTTGTTAGGTGAACTCGGGGGCTGGTTGATTTTTCAAAATCATGTGTGAAGGGACCATGAAGCGATTACGGATTTCATAAAAGAAATTTCTACAGCCACAATTTAGAACATTGTATGTGAATAGACTCTTCAGAAGGGGATGAAATCCAATCCAATAAAGGAAATGGGGTGACTGTACAAATAACATCTATAAAATATCATGACATACAAAACCCAGGGAAATACCCTGGTGGTGCTTCTTGTGATTTCTTCACCTATAGTCTGATATTCGTAGAGAGGATGTGAGCCCAATTAAAAATTTATCCTTTTAGAACCTCTTGTATGAGGGGAACCCAACCCAATTTAAACTTTAAAAAGTCCCTTTCACCATACAAGCAATAGATAATGATGGCTACTGAAATGGGAGGATTATTTAATATTTGAATATGGTATATATTTTTTGAAATGATTTTAAAAGTGTTGGAATCATACCACCATTCCCTCATCAAATCACCCATTTTAATTTCTTCCTTTTCAACCTCATTTCAATGAAACCATTAATAAAATTATCATCCAAACATACTTTGGGTGGCCTTAATTTATGCATATTGGAGATATCTTTTGGTCTTAATGACCCAACAATTTTTAGAGAAGAATTCACAATAGAGCAAGCAGAGATATTGGTATGAGAGATGATCCACCATACCATGACATAGTAAGGAAGAGTCATTGGTTTGGTAGCTATATTGTGCAAGAAGGACTTCTTGATATCTTCCAAGTCATCAATGTTAGACTCATACTGTTCTATAAAGTTTCCATCTTTAGTGAATTTGTAAATATCACTACATCCCATGTTGTTTTTGGCTCCCATTTTGAAAGAAGTATCTGAGAAGAATGATGAATTCAAGTTCTTTTCAATCTCTTCCTCCTAATCCTTTTGTTTTTTTTATTTACCCTTCCTAGTTATTCTATCATCCTGTAGAAAGAAATTCAAGGTGAGATTTGAATAAAAATAAACTTTGTTTTACTAATTTCAACAATGATATAAACAAAGAAACTATTCGAAAGAAGAAACTAGGAAGAACTTTGTGACTTCGAAATCTTGAATTTATGGAATTTATCTTACTTATAAAAGTCAAAAACAGTGTGAGAAATGATAACAGAGTGGAAGGTAACATTATGTGTAAATTCATGTTGTTTATTTGATCTTAATTCATCTCTCATTGCTCAATAAATTTGTTTAATTCACATTAAAAACAATATTGAGAGTTATTAAATGGAGAAACGAAAATTTGGTTTCTTGGAAATGCGAGGCAACATTCGTAACTGGGCACTAACTCACCGAGAGTTTATATATATTTGAACTTTTAAAACACAACAACATGACTTGGGTCAGCGTTATTATGTTAAGCATTTTTATTATTGGACATAACCCTTTTGATTAACTGCACCACCGTAGAACTGAGACAGTGGGATTCTTATTCAAACATAATGCAATGTGCGAGGAATCTTGGCTCAGTCTACCAGCTCACCGACTCACCGACTCACTGGGACATCGGGACACTAAGAGATCAGAAAATTATATAAAACTTTGAAACGAAAATGAAACCTAAACCGATCACCGGTTCACCAATACACCAGACCACCGGGAATCGGGGAAGTTAATGTAAAGTATTGAAAAGACAACCATCCCAACCACTTGATTATCGGTCCATCGAGACATCGGGAAACTACAAAACTGAAAATTTATTTTTTGATTATTCTTGATTCAAAGGGTTTTATCAAAAGGTTTAAATTGGACCAAGGATATATCAAGCAAGATACCAAACAACCAACAACAAAAGGAATCAAATCATAAAAGCCCAAAAAATTGTAAGGGACACATTATTTATTTATTCAAGAATTTAAAAATAATGGGGGGTTGTTGTATGGGTCACAACATGATGTAAATAATAATAACCTATAAATAATAACATTACATATTATTGTTTATACATTATTACATTAGTGGTAATATATCCTATGTATATTACACTTTCGAGAAATTTTTCTCAAAGCGTAATGCATCTCGGGGATCATCAATGTTGATAAATTTGTTAACATTAAACTAGTAGGCTTCATTATGCTATGCTTTGGTAAAATAAAAAATTCCTTTCTGATAAATAATTACTTAAATATGTTCTCCTCTCAAAGAGCTTTCTAATCGTTGTAAGTTTTCTCATATTAGAATTCAAGTTACCTTTCACGACATTTAGATGTTAGCTACAACATATTGGGTTCTTGTACTGGTTCTACTACAAAATTAAGGTTTTGGAGTGAACTAAAATGAAATTTTCCCACTCAGGGGAGAAAAAAAAATAAAAAAATAGTAAACACTTCATATCCAAAAAAATTATTTGTGAATAGTGGTTTTACCAATCCATAGTGATTGTTGAACAACTTTGTTAATTTCTTGCACTTCCTTGGAACTCCCTTATATATTCTCATGTGTTTATACATGAATCCATAATGGGTCCTCACTAGCCCTTATATTATATCAATTAGGGTCATTGACCATCTCCGATTTGAAGATAAATATGCAAAAGTGTCTAGATAGGAATTTTTTGGAATTTTATTAGACCATATCAATCAGGATTTTTTAAATCAATGTGAACATTTTCTCAAAGTTCACTTTCTTTCTTTTTATACTCTTATTGGAGTCCACTTTCTTTTTTTATGTCATCCCCTAAGCATTATAGTCATAGATTATTCCTTATATATGTCTTTGTGAGATTTTGGAATAATTGTGCTTTAATATATTGACTTTCTTAATAATGAGAATAAATAAATAAATAAATAAATAAATATATATATATATATATGTGTGTGTGATGAATAATAGATTGATAATTTTACAAAAATGAGACCTCGTCTAAATAAACCTAAATGGTTGTCATGACACATTTTCAAGAAAGGTTATGATTTTTTATTTACTTTACTATTTTTTATTTCCTTTATTATTTAATTTGATATTTTATTTCTTGTATTAGTTGTTGTTGTTGTTGTTATTATTATTGTCATGAAGATTCCATTGTAATAGTTTGTCACAATGGATCTTACAATATTATCAAATATTTTATTATACATTTTATTATCTTATATCTTATATTTAACATTACTAGTGTAGCACTCAAAATTATGGAAATAACTAAAATTGAAATGAAAGAAACAAGTGAATGAACACACCATCTACAAAAATTAACACAAGATGTGACTGGGGAAAACCAATACATGAGAAAACGCAGACAAAAGGTGAGGTCTATGCTCCGCTCTCTTTTTCTCATATATGAATTGAAAGTACAAATAAATGGGAACTCACTTTGAAGTTGCCATAGACATTGTTGTTGGATCATGTTGTCATTGATGCCAATGGTTTGATTGATTGATGTCGAGTGAATGATTGATGCCAAAGGATTGATTGATTGATGATTGATGTAATGTAATATGTATTGTCCTTGATGAGAATGCATAG
>SNQJ01S0063415.1:61930-103037 GCA_010110895.2 Picea sitchensis
AAAAAGAAAATTGTACATACATCTTGTGTTCTTTGTGTTCCTTGTGGTGATGACTTGTTGATGATATATTGTTGATATATGTTTCTGATATGTGTTGGCATTTAACTGGTTGTAAATTACAGCAATGAGTAATGAGTTAGTGGTGATTGTTAACTAAGGAGTTTTGGGAAAAAGAGCCCTACACTGGTCCCCCCCCCCCTCTTAGTGTAGTCGGTGTGTCCAACAATTGTGGCCTGAATGGATTATACAAAACCTTCTACCTCCTCTATTATGCTTCAACATCAGATTCATGGATTCTCTTCTCAACTATTCAAGAATAAAAATACCCAAAAGAAAGGAACCCATTCTCTTTCTAGTGGTCCAATTTTTGACACAACATGATAGTCGTCTAGGGTCAGGGTCAAGGTTAGGGTTTTTGCATGCCTCAACCCTTAACTAGTGTTAGGGTTTTTGACCCTCTAGAATATTATTGAAAATACACACTTGACTATCCCCACATGTGTCACTAATGGGAACCTATGCGACATCCACATGGCACCATTGTGGCCAACCGGGTAGATCCACTTGTGGGAGGCATAACTTCCACATAAGAACTACGATTGAGGTGATTTTTAGTCATGGGAACGATTTTAGTGTTAAGAATAGTGTTGATGTGATATAAGCTAAGATCCCAAAGTTTTGACACTTAAAAGTGTCATTTGATGCCTCAAACCAGCTATGGAAGTTTTAAACTCCAAATCAACAGATTGGGACCCACCCCTAAAAAGGGCCTTGCAAGCGAATTCTTCTAATTTTCCCACCTAAAATTTACCAAAGTAGATGAAATATTATATGATGATCCATTATGAATCAATAAAATTTCCTCTCCCTTTATCAATTCTTAATCCTTAAAGCACCCCTAAAAGAGAGTCATCTTGGTTGTGGATTTGTTTTTATTTGAATATTTGTGAGGTTTGTTTGTAGAAGAAGTGTGACATTTGATATTTATTTTAACATATGATATATGATTCCTAACCCATAGAAATTGTACTTCTTCCCTTACCATTTGAATTCCATAAAGTGTTCAGGGAGTTTTATGGCATACATGCCCAATTCCATCAACCACTGTGCTCTTAATACCATGTTCATCCCATTGAGTGGTAGCTTGTAATATCTAGTTTGTAGTTCCAAGATTTGTATATGTACATGAATTTTATAACACCTTCCTATTCCTTTGAATTTTTTACCATTGGTCATTATAACAATGATATCCTTCACCGGGTATATAAAAAGCTTTATTTTTTTTATGAGATTAATATCCATGAAATTGTCTGTACTTCTAGAGTCTACTAAGATTGTGACATTTCTATTCTTTATGCTTCAATTAAGTTTAAGGGTACCTGATTCCATTCTTCCTATAATTTCTGCAAGCGATATCCTGGTTCTTTCATCCCTAATGTTGTAGCTATTACCATTGTTCCTTAGATAAGGTGGAGTATATATTGTTATAAATAGTTCTTCTTCTTCCTTTTAGTTCATTATGGACCCTTTATTATTCTTCCTTAATATAATTAGGGGAATTTTGAGGTAAAAAATGAGCTTCAAAACAGAAAATGTACTATCAAAATAAACTTTAAAAGAACCAATATGATTCAACATTATGGTGTCAACCATAAAGGTAATTTGTTTTGGAGGGAAACAAAGGAAATTACTTTTTTTAATTGTATTTTTGACTTATTTCCTTATAGGTTTACTCAAATCTCAAATGAAGGTAGTTGTTGGATGCATAATTAAATTCCACATTCAATGAGTACCCACTCTACATGTTTTTGATAGACCAAAAATGAGATAAACTGGAAATACATGAAAAAAAATATGTTGTTTTCATGTATTTCCAATTTATCTCATTGCTGGCATGTCAAAAGCATGCAAAGTGAGTACTTGTTGGATAAGGAATTTAATTTTACATCCAATGACTACCTAAACTTGATATTTGAGTAAACTTATAAGGAGACAAGTTGAAAATACGATTAAAAGAATAGTCTCATTTCTTTGCCTTTGAAAATTCATAACTCTTATTTTATTATTTTCCTTAGGAGGCCCATTTTAGACCTCAAATTTCCCCTAATATCTACCTGATTCATGTGGTTGTTTCTAATGACACCATCAATGATTTTTCACCATTGTTAGAATCCAACATATCTTCTTCAGTGAAAACCTTTTCTTCCTTCTCATTTATAATTTTGTAATGATATAAGTGATTGGATTCATATATATGATGTGGAGCCAAATTCTTACCATATCCATGAAAATAAATTTTTTTCTTCATCAGAGTCACTGATAGAGGTGTCTAATTATATTTCAACTTCATATTTATATGAGCTTTTATTATTGCATTCGTTCTTTTTTTTTTTGTAAGTTAGTAGTATTATATATAAAGGGCCTTCCAAGACCAAAAAGAGATACAAAATACAGAGAATATCTTGTTGTAGTTACTGGACTGCCCCAACCAAGGGGAAACCAGTCCAGCCAACATGGAAGTCAAACATAAGTAGTCTAATAGTCTAAGTGAACAGTTTGAAACTAACTGGACAACAACTGAAAAGTAGAGAAACTATTGAAACTTGAAGTGCCCTCATGACCTTAGACATTTGGCAAATAACCTGGCCAGGTGACATGAACAGCCTTGGACCACGGCTCCTCCTCGACGTATGTCACTTGATCGGCCCACTGCTTTCCAGCGTCCATGCTTCCCTCGGTCCTGTCGACAACTGGCGAGGTATCCTACAATGCGCAACGTGTTGTGTCCACCTCCTTAGCCATATCCTCGTGCTTGGCTTGCTCCTTCTCATTTCTTGTTGAACGCTGCGCCTGGGTGTTCCCTTCATTGGTCTCAACACCGGGTTCCTTTGCCAAAGCCGCACCTGCGAGGTCCTAGGGGAAATCCTCTTGAAGGGAGGAGAGGAACTGGAGAAGGATTGTTACCTTCCCATCTGTGGCATGCAAACGGAATTGAAGGTCCTCCACCCCCTAACGGAGTTCGAATACCAAGCCGAAGAGAATTGCAAGGATTTCTCGTAGTTGTGTGTCAAGGAAAGATTTTGGGGACTGGTTCTCGGTGTTCCGAGGCTCACACAGAGGCGGCTCTCCCACAGTCTTTCCAGCAGAGTAAGGAAATGGTGCAAGAGGAGGCCCGATCATTGGGGGGTCAGGAAGATGTCGCGAGGAGGAAGACAACAGCTTGGGGATGATAGCAAGGCTATCAAACTGCAAAACGGACAGAGCGAGGGGTGGAGGAATAATTGTCTCAGGATGAAGGGATGGAGAGGAGCAGGAGGAAGGTGAAGCGGGGGGCAATACAGAGGGTCGACGAGGTTTCCATGGAGAGCCTTTGCACAGGCTCCCTTGAGGGTGCGGCATGAGGCTCTTCTTGTAACGAATAGAGGACACCAGGTGCACCAGGCAGTGGTAGAATGCATGGAGTTGAACCAGGGCTGTGATGAGCATGCAATTCCAGGTTAATTCAGGCGGAGGCCGTAGAGGGGGATGCTAGTTGGAGCGCGCGCAGAGACAGAAGACAAACATAGATAACCTGACCATGAAATGAAGCTTGAGAGGAGAGGAAGGATGTTTAATTGTCATATGCACCATGGTAATGGAAATTTAATGCTAGTTCGAGGTGGCAGGCGATGGCACGAGCCCGTCACATGGCTCTGTTCCTCGCTGGTCGTGCCTCTCCTCCACCTCGCGCCATGTGTATCTCACTAGCACCCCATCTGGGGTTATTTCATTTGTTCTTTGATGACCATTTGTCTCCACAATATCTACATTTTCCCTTCCTTCATCATTAGGTCTAAATTATATTTATATTCTCTTAGATTTGGTGATGATATTTCAAATTTTCAATATCTATGGTCTCGGGTAGCTTCCACATTGAATAAATCTTGTCAAATTTTTGGAATGATCTTTCCAATTTAGATTTTGTAGATTTTTTGGAATGATCTTTCCAATTTAGATTTTGTAGATTTTTCCTTATGCCTGATCATTTCCATGGATGTAATATTATGCATTTTTAATCCATTTTGGATGTGTGGATTTAGTTTTCTCACATAGGATTGGATTAGTTGTTCTTTTGATAACTCGAGTACTCATGTAGCTAGTTTTTCCCATTTATGCTTGAATTTATCCATGTTACGTTTTTGTTGAAGTCTGTAGAGTTTTTCAAAAATGTCATCCTTGGAGATACCTTGGAACCTTTTAAATAAATAGTCCTTGAATATATATGAGACATATGAATTAGTTGACTTCTTCTACAACATGTACAAATTATACATGTTTCCCTCAATATTCATGGAGTTGTGTTTGATTCTTTCATCATCATTTTTGTATTATGTATGTCGAATTATTATTGTACTTTGTTAAGCTAGGTTACACTGTTTCCATTCCCATTGAACTTTGATAACTCTAGTTTTACCCTTTAAAAGTACCTAAATATTTACAGACTTGTGTAGGACAGCGACAACTTCATGACCTTTTGTGGACATGATTAGTTGCATATTATTTGTATTTGGTGAAATTAGTTGCATACTAACTATAGTCAAAGACTTAATGTTGGGAAAAAAACCCTTTGAGAAGTTCCTTTAGTTCCATTATTTATTTGGTGTGTTCTTTCATCTCTTCCTTTAGTGATTCCTTGACTATTTTGGTTGGCTTAGATATAATGTTTGTTGATTATTTAATTCCATACATTAGATTATCATGGTTCTGGAAAAAATTCTCCTTGACTTTTTCTTAGTCCTCAATGACTTGCTTGTATTAAGCATCTACCTATTTGTGTTTTTTCTCAAGCTTGTCCAACCCATAATTAATTTCCGTGTTGCCTAACATTTTCCTAATTATTGGAGGAGAACTCTTGTGATCAACTTTGATTGACTTTGGTCACTGTTGTATGATCTCATAATTTCCATGAAATATGCATAACTATATGGATCTTAATTTTCTAGTACAAATGGCTGTGATGTTTTTTGTATAGGATAATATAGTGGATAATATGCAGCTTGTGTTGTCACGAAAATGAAAGGGTACAAATGGGTGGCAGTTGTATAGAAGTGTAATGATGGTGAAGTCATAGTTGTACAGATGGGTCACTGTAAGATCCCCTATGTTAAGAAATAAAAGTGAGTGAGAGTAGTAAGACTTTTGTTTTTTAAACAACATTGAACAAGTGATACACGACGTTGACATAATCAAGTAATACATACACTTTCTAAATTCGTTCATCTCAATACACAATAAGAATTAGATACAACATCCATGTACTTTAGAGATCTGCCAAATTACATGATATAACATACAATGTCTACCCACCCAACCTATCCTGCAAGGTTAGGACCTCCAAGAAACATAATCAATGCTCAAGTATAGGATTCATCCGATTGATTTTGACCATTTAAGGTCTCAAGACTGGAGACTGTTCTGAGGAACAAAGAAGTATCTAATTTCCATAACTTCAAACTATTTCAAAGTTCAACTAATTACCAGGATTCTTAACTACAATTTCTTCAAGGAATACATAAAATCTGATAATGTGGTCACTACCTACATAACACATTTGTATGTTATTGCAATAATTCAATATCTTACAATTTAAAAAATGGGAGAGAAATTCAATAACATCGTGACATAATCTTTAACAGTAATAACTAGAAACCCTTAAGTAAGTAATCTATCAATAATGACATTTTCAAACTTTACTCATGTTTTCTTGGAAATAAGTATGACAACACTCCATGGTACAACCGAATAGGTAGATATGTACTGTAAATCTCTCATCCCAGAGAGGATACTGTAAGTTGTCTTGAACTTTTTGAACTAAAGATACTGTCATGATGTAAAACTACGTATGTGTGTTTTCCGTTTATGAGAAAGAGTTTAAAGATTCAGTTTCAAGTTACTAAGTTTCTCTTCAAGGAGTCACAGTTCCAAGTATGCACAGTGCCAAAGCAAGAGGTATGAAGACTAGCCCTTTGAAAGTCCTAAGTTCATGATAAAAAAAATGCAAGGTGTTCACAGAGTCCAATCAAGGGTGCAAAGGCCTTGATATTTGGAAGATCGAAAGCTCAGGAGAGACAGTGCATAACTACACAGAGTAAGCACAAGAACTTCATGAGAAACCATTGAAGTCCAGAGATTAGGAGGGAAGCACAAGTGAGCGTTGGAGTTCACTTAAACAAGTGGTGAAGCTCAGGAGGTAAAACACGTGCATATTTCCAAGTGGGAACATCAGGAGTGTTAAATCCTTTTAATAATAATTAATGAATGAGATCTGATCGTGAGAAGTTGAAATCCCCACAATCGTTTGATCATACTAGAGTAGTGCACTCATTAATCCCTGATTCCTTCGGACATTGTGACATCAATGTTTGGAATAGATAGTGATGTTGGGAGGCGCATAGTCCTGAAGCTTTGAAGCTCGTAATTAATCCCAATTGTAGATCGTTGGATAACAATAGGTTGTAGATATCTGAATTATTAAGGATTCAACACTCCAACTAGCTTGATACATAACTACTAAGGGTTAAGAAAACCTCAAAGTTATGAAGTTTCGAGTGAAGGACATTTGTAGATCTAGTGATCAAATGAGAGGCATTAGATCTATGAGCTTGTGTCCTTCGAAGGTTTGGTAGTTCGTCACTCTGGTAAGTTTGAGTTGATGTAGTTAAAGGATAAGAAACCTCGAAGCTCTGAAGTCTTGGAGTGAAGGACAAATGTAGATCTAATGATTGATCAAGGACCGTTAAACATCTGAGCCTTAATCCTTCAGTGGTTCGGTAGTTCGACACTACAGAGAAATTAAGTCGTTGTTGCAAAAATTTGAGGAACTCCCGGAGTCCCAAATTTCAGAGTGGACATCAACCATTGATCAAAAGAGAGTGTAATCCAATAGCTCTTGAGCCCTTCAGTGGTTTGACTATCTAGGTGAAATATTTTTGAGTTGAGGATAAAGAGAAAACCCTGAATCCCGAAGTTCCAGAGTAGATCTCCACCGAATATTCTCGTGTGAGGAGAATCCCCTCCAGCCATCTGATTAAGTTCATAATCATTGACGAAAGAAAGTGGAAGCATAGGGTAAACCTACAACTATCGGTCAACCTCGCTTTATGACCGATTTTTGCTGGTCTCACTATGGGTAAAAAGGAGTGTTAAAGTTGAAGAATCCTCCGGAGCAACGGAGACTCGGAACTCTGAATAACACCTTTTGGGGCCAGCACAAGGTTCTATCCCGCAATCACATGCATAATTGTTAATATAAAAAGGATAACACATTACAGGTTTTAATGAAACAAGTCAACTCCAGAATAGAAGAATAAGGGCAACGAACCATCGGGTTCTAATCTCTTAGATTCACAATGTGATAGTGGTTCTATGAATTTTTCCCAAAAACCAAAAGTTTACGACGACGGGTCAAGGTTATGGTATGTATTTAACCTATCCATCAATACTGTTAGATTCAAATTATAAAAAATTCAAACAGACATCCCACGATCCCGAAAATTCAAATTTATAATACAAATTATACAAAGATTACACGCTACTAATACTTCGGAATTATCAACAAATTCAACAGAGAATACACGATATAAATTCAGATTTAAACAAAATTCAATAGAGTTCCATAATACAAATGAAATTGAATTGACATAAAAACAGAGAATCTACGAATACAAATTCAGACTTAATTCCTTAGTTTAACAGAGAACAATACACTATGAATTTCTTTAGATATCTCAACAAAAAAAACTACGATCATGCGAACTTCAAATATGGATGAAAATATACATTTTGAACATAGGCCATACACAATAAAAATTAGATTTTTACAATGAGGATCAAGCCACTCAAATTTAGAATTTGGAAAATGCCCAAAATTACAACAAAATTGGAAAATTGTAAACACTGTAACTATTATTCGTTTGGCAACAATTGTAACAAATTGGCATTCATACTTTCTAGAGACTCTACAATGGCCATACCAAATCTAACATACTAATATACGTGTACTACAAATAAATGCAGAATATAAAAATATCGGGACCAATGAAGGTTGCGAAATGAATATGCCCTTCAAGTCTGGCGCTCCTATGTTCTCTTGCTTTCTAATCAATGAAACTTCATTGGTACCTCCCAGCCATTGATAGGGGTAATCTTCTTCCCCCTTATCACACTGAGCTACAAAGGGGCCACACATAAGAAACCAACAACAATAGCTCCAAGACTTGCCTCGCAAGGAGGAACTTACACTTTTTTCATAAGCTTGGTATCCCAACTCTCACAAGTAAAAAACAATCCATTAAAAAATTGGCAGCATAACAATGCTCGGAAGGTCAGATCCCTTTCCCTTATACATCATTTGTTTTATAGAAATTTCTTCGCCGACACATGTCCTCATGCAAAAATAATTAACTTTTTAGTTTAAATCAATTATGATTATTCACCCACACACTTGTCATACTCTCCCCAAGTTGCACAAGTAATTACCAAATTTTATTTTATTTAAAAAGACAAATTCCCTCACAATTCCCAATGTGTTCCTATTTTCTCTCTTAGTTGTCCCATTGTTCCACAATTTCTCATTAAAGACTGTATCCTAACTAGATCTTAGTTAGAGTTGTATTAGGAGTCTTCTTCTATTTAGACTAGTGGTAGGTTGACTCAAGATTTTATTTTATGTACACCCAACCTCTCAAGTTATTATTTATTTCTATTTTAAAATCTTTTCTTATTAATTTCATGCACACATGTGCATTTTATCCAATCTTTTAGATTTTACTCACCTTTTCCTAGAATTTGATTTATCTCAATTCTTTTAATATTTTAATTATTCCCCAAATTAAACTTAGACTTAGGCTTAGACTCTTGTTAGGATTTTCAATTAATAATCTATTGTTTGATTAATTATTTAATCCAAAAAATTCTAATCATTTCATTGTTTTCTAGGCCACCTAGATTTATTGACTCAAGTTCAGTTATGTAACGTGCCCTTCAAGACACACCTCGATACTCCAAGGGTGCCACTCGCCTTGGACTTGTTTTGGAAGTTTTTCTGACCCTTGGAGTCAACACTCCACTTGGTCGACCTTGTGAGAGACTAAGGGCTTCTAAGTAATAAAGACTGTTCCTTATTGTGCACTCCTTAGAAATCTTTGTGAGTGACTGTCTTAGTCCGCCCTCACGAAATCGTGGACCTTTCAAACTAGGTAATAGTTAACCTATCGTTTAGACCACGACAAGAGTGCTAGTAGGTTTTAACGTGGATGCTACCACACCTCTCCCTCAAATGTTTATTTTTTTTGCATGGCCCCTCTACTCCTTATGTGATTCGGATTAGAAAGCATCGGCAAGCTTCCATCCACTGATGGGATCGAAAGAGAATCCCATAAGGAAATAGAAAACACATTGGTCAATCAGTTACAGAGGATAGCCCAGGAACCCAACCAAGATAGAATTGAGACCATACAAAGGATAACTTAGCACATCCCCAGGTTGGTCATTGGGGAACAAAATTTTAATCTAATTAAACCCATTGCCAAGGAGGAAATTGACCAAGTGGTCCAAGAGATGCCCAATGGAAAGGCCCCAGGTCTAGATGGATTCACAATGGAATACTTCAAATCCTACTGGGAAGTGGGTAAACATGACGTTTATGGGGTGGTGTAAGACTCTAGATGCTCAACCTCCATCTTAAAAGCGTTAAATTCCACAATGATCACCCTTATCCAAAACTAAAATGAAGCAAGGACCCCATATCGCTACTAGCCTATAACTTTATGCAACGTAGTTTACAAGATAATATCCAAATTCATATCCAATAGACTGAAACCTCTCCTACCAACACTGATTTCACAGGAACAAGCAGGTTTCGTAGAAGGAAGACAAATAATGGACAACATCATCCATTCCCATGAGCTTATACACATGCTGAAAATCCAAAGGATAGGGGGGATAATAATCCAACCTGACCTGGTGAAGTCCTACAACCAAATTAGTTGGCACTATATGGCCAAGACGTTGGAAGCCTTTGGTTTTGAACAAAACTGGATCAACTGGATCATCAATATAGTCTCAATGACAAGCTACTCACTTCTAATAAATGGAGCCTCAGCAAAACCCTTCTGGCCTTCGAGAGGCATCAGACAAGGATATTCTCTTTCCCCCTTCTTGTTCATTCTGATGATGGAAGGGATCAACAGAAGCATACAAAGCGTAACTACAGAAGAAGAAATAAAAGTCATCAAAGCTTTCGAATATTGTCCAACCTCCACACACCAAACGTTTTTTGATGACACCTTACTCCATGGAACACCCATGGTCAAGGAAGAAAAAGGATTTAAAATAATCTTAGAATAATTTTGGGAACACTTAGGGGCAGATATCAACCACTCCAAATCCATGATCTACTTCTTCAACAATAATCCTGCAATTCAAAGAAACTTAGCCAACATTATGGGGTTTGAACACAAAACACTCCCAATGAAATACTTGGGAATCCCCCTGATGGACAGAGCATGGAAAATGAAAATGTGGGAAGGAGTGATCAACAAACTGCAGGAGAGGGTAAAAAATTGGACCTACAGAGCCCTCAACCTGGTTAGGAGACTTATCCTTACCAAAGCGATTCTACAAGCAATTTTTTTGTATATGATGTCAGCGTTTCCCACTCCCAAAGGAATACTACAAAGAATAAGATCCATTCAAAGAGATTTCCTATGGTGAGGTGCTGAAAATAAAAAGAAATGGGCCCTGGTGGCCTGGGGGAAGGTTTGTAGACCAAAAGGAAAAGGAGGCTTGGGCTTACAAGACGCATAGGTAACCAACAAAGCCTACGGGACAAAACTTTGGTGGAGATGGGTCAAGGACATTTCAGTACCATGGGAAAACCCTTGGAAGGACATTTCAATGATCAACATCAAATTCAATTCATGGGCACAAGGGATGGATCAATCATCTGTAATATCGCTTGGCCCAACAAGAACTAGATCCATAAACACAGCTTCTAGGAAGTGAGAAATGGTAAAATAGCCAGATTCTAGGAGGGTGTGTGGCAACAAGAACATAGAATGGAAAATTCGGACAGGGAGGAGATCCAAAAGGAAATTCCAGTGCAAGGTAAAAAAAAATACACCACTACTAGAAGCAAAGAAATGGTAGCGAAATATGGAGGATCTAGGGAAAAATCAATCCACAAAATAGAGACTGGATCACAACTCTAATGAAAGAAGTGGAGGAGGAACGAGGGAAAAGGAAAATTGAGTCTCAGAGGAAGATGACCAGTTAAAGTGGGGCAGGGAAAATGGTGGGGAATATTACTTAAAAGAAGCATGGAATTACATCGCGACCCAGTACCAAGAAGACCCATCACAACAGCGGGGAAAGATTTTGGGCAGCCCCCAATGGACAAAAATCAAAATGTTCGAATGGTTAGTTCTTCACAACTCAATTCTGACTTGGGAAAACCTAAAAAAAAGGGGATATATAGGTCCATCTTGTTGCTACATCTTTCAAGATAAGGAGGAAACAACCAATCACCTCCTCGATGAATGGAGTTACACAACAAAGATATCGGATTGGGCGACAGGCATCTATCGCCATTCTAATAGGATCCGAGGTAACATAAACGCAACCATCAACAATTGGAATGAGAGTTACAACGAAAATGAACCGCAACTAGACCCCCCCTCCATTAGGGTTTCTCAAATTGAATTTTGACGGGGAGGAGAAAGGAAACCCAGGAGTGGTAGGGACATGAGGGGTGATCAAATATAGTGGTGGTAACATCATCCAACTATATGCTGGCAGTATGGGAAACTCAACCAACAATGCAACAGAGTTTGGAGCCCTGGAGGTTGGCCTTGAAATCCTAAGACACGAAAGGATGAAAAACACTATCATGGAAGGTGACTCCACCCTGGTCATCAACATGACAAAGAGACTCCAAAATGGCACCAGAGTGGGAAAGGTTTAGCGATAATAGAGCCTGGCACATTCCCTATAGAAAATCCAGGAGAATATGAAAACTCTTAATACAGTGGAGTTGTGTTGGGTGCGCAGGTCAGTGAATGGCCTGGAGGACAGACTAGCCAATGAGGGTGTTGGCAAGGAAGGTCCAAAACTAGACACTACCTGGATTAGCATCCCAAATGGACAACTCAAAACTGACTGCATCAAACTAGCAATAAAATATCGGGAAGGAAGCTTAAGAAAGGAAGGTCACATCAAGGAGGGTGACGCAAGGCCTAGCGATAGGCACGCAGGACCCAGGAAGGATAGGATTGCCTGACATTCATCCACCAATTACCATGTAGGATCAACATAAAATGCATGTGGGGGTATGACATCAAGGCCCTTTCGACAGTAAGAGTTGCGGGGAAAGCATGTGGGATAATACAAATGGAAAATCGCATGCAACAAATGGGATAAGGCATGAGGGAGTGGCATGGCATAGACTTGATCCACCGTTCCAAAGTACATGTACAAACAAAAACACAGTCGGATCTCAAGCGAGTAGGGGAAGGGACCCACACAAGGATAAAGGCCAAGTCATCATGATCATATGAGCCACAACAGGGAAAAATGACGAAAGAAATCACCACTACGGGAAAACCATGATTGAAAGGACAAGCTCACAACAAGGGAAGATCAACAAGAGGAGAGACATTAGGAATAGATGTAAACATAAGGAACACAATTGCGGGGGATATTACAGAGACAAGGGCAAGGAAAGGAAGAATCCTTGTGAAGCGAGATACATGTTGAGTATCCAGCTAAGGAGCTATGATGGGACAAGTGGGATGGTGCATATGAAGTGAACGCACAGGAAGAGGAATCCCCTTCGAAAGGAAGTCTCGATTAGTCCAAGGAAGGTGAAAAGAATGGAGGAGGCTACAAAATACTCAAAGGACACCTTCCAAACTCTGGTTGCGCCGAAAGGAAAAGAGACCATTACCCAGTGGGAAAAGGAAATAAAAGAAAAACGCAAAGGCAAAGCATGGGATACACTTGAACATGAAGCAGACTGGGTAATTGATATGGGGCCACGCAGCCCAGGGAAACCCTCTACCATAAAACAATGGATATGGCGTGGCTAACTAAGATGATGATCGACAAAGTGAGTTTAGAAATGGAAGACACCAGACAAGGGGAAAACAAGGAACACACGAAAATGTTGGATGAAATCTTGAGTCACCTCAGCAGTCTAGAAACTATTACCAAACTGTTAGTTGAGGTCGAGAAGGACCAGAAATACAAGATGGAGTAGTTGGTTGCTCAATTCCACCTTTATCTGTGCTATGTCCATCACATGGAAATCACGCCAGTCGATGGACACGGTGCGCCAACTCAAATCAGTAAGACTCGTACGATCTTTCAGAAGGATGATAACAAGAGCTAGGTAGATGGTGGAAAGAAACACATCATTGTCCTGAACTCGTAAATGGTTAGTCTAATGGTAGGAATTCCAGGCATAGTCAGGTCAGTCCGGCCCATGACCCACTCGGGTCTAGTGGGTTTTCTTAGCTTCTACTTTGTATGTCTGCGTTTCTTATCGTTTTCAAACTAATTATGGTAGGACTGGCCTAGTTTCCCTCGGTGGCAGAACAATCCCACCCCTTGTATATTTTAGCAAGAAAAACTGAGAACCCCTGGTCTGGTTTCCTACTAGGAAGACCAGGAGGCACCCCTTTTTTGTATCATAATCATTTTGCAGTAACACAGTTTCTTACACTCACTCACAAAAAAAAAAAAAAAAAACTTTAAAAAAAAAGAATTTCCACCTTTTTTGTAAGTTTTTTTTTCTTAATTTGGGTTTTGAATATATTTTTTTAAATGTGTTTTTTTCTTCAATAAAAAAAATTTGAATATTTTATCCTTTCTCTTTATTTATTTTTTAATGTAAATTAAAAAATATTATAAATAAATTTTCAGGTGACCATTTAAGATCCAATTTTGGGTTTTCTATTTGCATAGGGATTTGTTGTCAAGGGCACGGTTTCAATTAGGTCATAATTAGCTGCAATTTTAACATTTATAAAAAACATTTTTCTTTAGGCCGCATCACTTTTTTATTTAGGTGTTCTTTTTAAGGTTTTTCTAAGCAACTATTTTATGTTCTAAGGCCATTCTTGAAAAAGTTGTAATTTTGAATCGGTTAGAAAAAATGGTGTTACTGATAGCACCACTTTTTGATTTGGGCGTTGATTTTAAAGTTTTCGTAAGAAACCATTTGATCTTTTAAGCCCATGCTTGAGAAAAGTTGTAATTTTGACCTGGTTTCAAAAATTGGTGCTATTGGTAGCACCACTTTTGATTTGCACGTTGATTTTTATGTTTTTTATGAAAAAATATGAGTTTTAGGGCTAGAGTTCTCGTTTTGAGGTCACAGTTCTCATTAAGTTGGTAACTTTTCTTCTGACTATAACTGAAGACCTTTCCCAAAAGAAAATTCTTCTTTATCATCCTTCCCAACCTTTAATAACATAAAATCTACCCAGGTGGGGGGAAGAGGAAGAAGACCTGACATAAACAACTGCCTATCCCATCTATACAATCAACATTTCCTTGATTGATAGTACGATTGATGAGACAACCTTCCTTGAATTTTTTGCAAAATCAATATCCAACTGATGTGAAAATATAAGGGATAAATGATGATGATAACAAATTTAAAATTTTTCTTTAAAATAATAAAGAATTATGGACATATTTGTTCACTACTAAAATAGAAGATCTGACTGTCAAAACCATAGTGATCAACCCTACAAAAACACTAAAAATCAACAATAAACTTACTAGTCAGCAAGAAGAAAAACTATTAGATGTGCGGAAAAGAAATGTTGAAGTTTTTTCATGGGATTATAAATACATGAAAGGCATCCCTCCTTCTATTTGTACTCACAATTTTTACATCAAGGAGGTTTTCAAACTTGTTAGGAAACCCCAAAGAAGGATGAACCCTGCAATGAAAGACATAGTTAAACAAGAATGCCAAAAATTGGTAGATGTTGACTTCAAGTATCCAATCTCAGACAGTGAATGAGTCTCTCCTCTAGTTATTTTTCCAAAGAAGAATGGGAAATGGAAGATATGTGTAGATTACTGAGAGTTAAACAAGGCTACCAGAAAAGACCATTTCCCCCTACCCTTTATTGACCAAGTCTTGGATGTCTTAGCTGGAAAAGAATAATTTTCATTTCTAGAATGATTTAACCAAATATAAATCAGTCCTGAAGATCGGGACAAGACCAACTTCACTTGTCCTTGGGGAACATCTGCTTACAGAGTCTTACCTTTGGCCTATGCAATTTTCCAACCACTTTCCAAAGAGAAATTCTCAGCATATTTTAAGAACTCATTCATGACAAATTTGGGATCTGCATGGATGACTTTACCCCTTATGGAAAATATTTTGATGAAGCCTTACAAGATTCAGACAAAGTTCTCCAAATATGTAGAGAAATGAACCTATCCCTTAGCAATGAAAAATGTAATATGATGATGAATGAAGGGATTGTTGTAGGACATTATATGTCTTCCAGAGGGATTGAAATAGACAAAAACAAAATCAAAATCATCTCCCTACCCCGTACACCTCTGAAACCAAAATATATTAGAAGTTTTCTTGGACATGCAGGATATTGTAAAAGGTTCATCAAGGATTTCAGTAAGATAACTTATCCTCTATTTACCTTGTTGTCCAAAGATCATATAGTATCCTGTAAGGCCCATAAATGACCTCACATATCAGACATTCCTTGGTGTTGGACATCCTTCAATGGAATTTATCTTTTCTAAATCCACTGCTATCCCTTCCTATGAAATTATATGGCCCAAATAATGAATTTTATTATGATGGAATGAACACTTGCTCAATTTGAAATACAACTAATGTTCCCTCAATACTTGTAAAACCATACTCAAGTGATGGTCATGCTCTTCTTCATACTTAGAATATATAATAATTCCATCCAATAAGAAAATGGAAAACTTATATAAGTATTCTCTAAAAATGCCATTCATTAAACACGTAAAGACAACTGGTGCATTTGATAACCCAAATGGCACCATTGTGAACTCATAATGGTCATACCTTGTTCAGAAGGCAGTCTTGTTGATGTCTTCTTATTTAATTCTTACATGATGGTAGACTGACCTGAGATCAATCTTGGAGATTATTTTTTCATATTTCAGCTGATAAAAAAGGTCATCGATCCTTGGCAAAGAATACTTGTTCTTCATAGTTACCTTGTTCAACTGCGTGAAGTCAATGAAAATTTTCAACGTTCCATCCTTTTTCTTCACAAATAATATTGGGGCACTCGAAGGTGACACACTTGGGAGTATATACCCCTTCTTCATAATCTCTTCAAGTTGCATTTGCAATTCCATTAGTTTTGGTGTACTCATCCTGTAAGGGTTCTTAGATACTGGAGTTGGTCCAGGCATCAGATTGATGTAGAATTCAATATCTCTCTTGAATGGAAATCTTGGTATTTCCTTAAATAAATCTTCAAACTCTTTTAGATATTCATAATATTCAAAATTTTCCATCTTCTCTTTAGGTTTCTCTTCCATATGTGCAGCAAATATTTGACACCCTTTTCTATAACTCTTCTTCAGTTGCAAGGATGAAATTTATCTGACGGTTATTGCTCTAATAATTCCCTGTATTGTTCTTAAGTTTCCTTCCTCATCCAAGCAAGTAAATTCTTTATTATAAAAATATAGGAAAGCGTGTTGTTGGTCCAACCAATCCATACCAATTAGGCAGTCATAGGAACCTAAAGGTATGATGTTCAATTTAGTCCTGGTGTTCAACCCATTCACGTTCATCGGACATGCCTTAACCATCTCACTAATTTATCTTTTAGCTCCTATAGTTGCACCATATAAGGTTTTCCAAGCTTGCTTCTTGGAAAATGAAATCTTTCCACCAAATTAGGATCTAGATAACTATGGATAACTCTTGAATCAATTAAAATAGAAATGGTTTGGTTGTTGATTTTACCTTCCACTTCAATCATGTGTGATTGAAACTCAACTTGCTTGTTGTCCAGTGTTGCATAGATATTAGGTACATTTGTTCCCATTTCCTCCACTATTTTAGTTTGTTGTACATTGTGAAAAATCCTCACTTTTTCACCTCTATGAGGGAAATCTCGGTACATATGATTTCCCTTACAACCCCAACATTGGATAGGTGGATGCCTTGGTATTTTCCCCAATGTTTCGATCATTATGGGTTCTTTAAAAGCTAGTTTTTCTTGAGAATTATTTCTAAAGAATGGTGTCTTAGTTCCCTTATTCCTATGTTCGATCTTGATTTTCTTCTTGTCTTCCCAAGATTTTTGGTAAGTTTATCTCCCTTTATGTTGATCATAAAGGAACTTAGACCTTCTTATAGTTTCCTCCAATGTTTTGGGATCATTGTATTGTATCTTGTCACTGATAAATAATGGAAACCCACTCAAATATCTCTGAATCTTAACTTTATCATCCTTTATGAAAGAAACATACTTCATCAACTCTGAAAACATCGTTTCATATTCATCAATGGTCATACTCCCAAGCTTGGGGTCAAAGAACTTCTTCATTTTATTATCATAGTTTCTCTTAGTCAAGTAATTCTTTTGGAAATACCCCTTGAATTCCCTCCAAGTCACTTTATTTTCATCGATGTGCTACAACTGCACAAATTGATCGCACAACATTGATGTTTTTCCTTTGAGATGATAGATGAAAACTATTCCTTCTGCTTGTGAAGAATAATTTTCCAATTGAAAAATACTTCCTCATGCCTAGCGACCATGTCTCTGCATCC
This sequence comes from Picea sitchensis, assembly GCA_010110895.2. Taxonomy (NCBI): domain Eukaryota; kingdom Viridiplantae; phylum Streptophyta; class Pinopsida; order Pinales; family Pinaceae; genus Picea; species Picea sitchensis. The sequence continues at coordinate 79,782 of SNQJ01S0063415.1, forward strand.
TCATCCTTCTTGTTCTCACCATAAAATGTAGGAGGCTTGATTTTGTTCATTCCCCCCTATATCTAATCCACCCCAGAAATTTTCTTATGCTTCCTGATATGGGATGGACTTGAAATTTTGTGTGCTCTCTTATTTGAATGTCTTGGGGAATGATGGCGATGCCTGCCACCACTTCTTGTTCTTCTCCTCTCATCGTGAGACTTGTGACTCCCTGATTTGCTTGAGTCATTCTCCTTATCCATCTTCTTTTCTACTGTATCCAAGATCTACATTAAATTTATGTTGAAGTCTTCCTGTTACTCCTTGGCTTTCGTAAGCCTCTCATTATCAACTTTATAACTTTGGACATCCTTTTGAAAAATTTTAATAGTCTCTACCAAGTTCATTCTTTATTCCTTACCTTCACCATGTCCATTTGAATTTGTACCTTCATTTCCCATATTAACATACATCCCTCTCATCTCATCTTCATGGTTGTAAGCCCCCTATGCATATTCCATGATTTTGAACTTTGTGGTGATCCTGTTCTGATATAAATGTTGCTAATTATGAAAAATGTGTACCCAACAAAATTCATTAGGATAAAATAATTTAACAATATCCATGAAATTATGTACACTTTTGTTTCAATAATGTATCATAATTCTTTCTTTCATGAGTCTCTCCGAAAATTATCAACACAAGATTATTTTCATCTGTGTGGACTCACAAACTCACAGAAGCATAACTCTCCCTTTCATAATTTTGTCCAGAGAGTCTCCATACTTAACCATTTTCATATTTTCAAGATCACGGACTCACGGACTCGTGGACCCGCAGACTCATGAAGGCATAACTCTTACTTTCATAAGTTTGTTCGAAGAGTCCCCATACTTAGTCATTTTTCCACTTCTTCAGACTCGTGGACTCACAGTATTGTAACATTTCTTTCATAAGTCCGTCCAAAATTCTCAACACTTAACAATTTTTCCACTTCTGCGGACTCGCGGACTCACAGACTCACAGAATCAGAATAAGTCTCAACACTTAACCATTTTTCCACTTCTTTGGACTCACAAACTCATGGACTCATGGAATCATAATAATTCCCAACACTTAGCCATTTTCCCACTTCTTCGGAGTCACAGACTCACGGTATTGTAACCTTTATTTCATAATTCCATCTAAAAGTCTCAACACTTAACCAATCTCCACTTCTTTGGACTCGTGGACCCACAGACTCATAATAAGTCCCAACACTTAACTATTTTTCCAATTATTCAGACTCGCGAACTTGTGGACTCATAATAAGTCCCAAAAGGTAGTCATTTTTCCACTTCTTTGGACTCGTGGAATTGCAGACTCACTGACTCATAATAAGTCCCAACACTTAACCATTTTTCCAATTCTTCAGACTCATGGACTCATGGTCTTGTAACCTTTCTTTCATAAGTCCAACCAAAAGTCTCAACACTTAACCATTTCTACCTCCTTGCCTATGTATATGTAACACCATGGAATTACATGTCACCTTCCACCACATAGATTGACACATGGTCCCCACACCATGCTCACATCGACGTGCGGAAAAATACCAAAACTTTTCCATTTCACCTATTTTCCAAAAAATCCAAAATTGCTCAAATTTTTCCCAAAAAATGAAATTCCTTCTTGGGCCATCATTAGAGCTTTGTGACTAATCTAAATACAACCCAAATCAATCCCTGTACATAAAAATTTGTTCGTTGCTTCTCAAATTTGACTTTTTCACTTCGAATTTACCATTATTTAGCTGGAGGAAATTGGGGCTTTTGCCCAATTTCATCTAATTTTAACATGGTCACTCTGCTACCATTAAAATGCATTGAATTTCCCTCTTATTAAACACAAATTCAACCTATAGAGAAAAAAATTACTTGTGTTCACAATTGGTCAACATTTCTGGCATGAATGTTTCTTCAATACCTTCGTGAATTGGGAAACTTATTTAACCAATTTCACTTAGTCAACCATAGTCCTATGTTGAATTCAAATTCAACAAATTACATGTATGAATTTTCTAATAAAGAGATTAAAATCAGGAAAAACTCATCCTTGGAACAAATTTCCCAAATTTCCCATGAATTTTAACATAGAAAATTGGGGCTTTGGCCCAATTTCACCCCGCTACTCCCAATTTCACCATCGAAACACTGTAACCATTTTTTCAAACAATTTGCAAAGAAACAATTCCTAACATTTTTTCAACATTTCACTTGCAAACTTTGTAATTTCACTTCTGTGCTTTGCTAAATGGCCCATGCAGGCTCAGTGTTGAAAGCTCAAGTGTTGATACCATAGTGTAATGTCCCCATTACCAACAACTCAACAAAATTTATCTGGTACCATTTTGTAACGTACCTAGCCACCGAGGTTGGGCCACGTCATGAAAAATTAAAAATTTTGATACCATTAATATTAAATAATAAATTATGCATATGAATAGAGTTAAGTGGAAATAATAGCGACATGCATGCAACAAAAATAATGCATATATATAATTTAACAATAGAGGTTCCATGACATAAAAATCATAATCACACACACATAGTAATTGAAATAAGAACATAAATGATATTTATCTTACGAAATAAACTTCAACTCCAAGCAAACCTTCCATGTTCCACCCAGCCTTAGAATCCACTGCTCATAACTCTCAACAGTGGTTCACCCCCGAGTTGGGGCTGATTCCATCTAGGTAAAGGGTTTCTAACCAGGATAAGGTCTCTTTTACAACTTACAAACTTAGAAATAGGTGCTAACGCAAAGGAACGACCTAAAGTCTCTCATTTCCCACATGTTTATCCCACCCCAGGAAGTGTGCCCCTTCTCTTCTCAACAGTCCTTCGACTACCCCACTTCCCTTCTGCGGCTTCAACAACAGGCCAGGAAGGAAGTCGCAGAGCCCTATAGCTATAGTTTGGAACTTTGAAATTCAATTCCAAACAGTTCTTTGACCTGGAGAGAATGCTCATGGGCCTGACATCTTTCTTTTTTAGTCTTACAGGCCTGACAACCTGCTTCTGCAATCCTATGGGCTTGACAACCCTCTTCTTCAATTCATCTCTCGAACTAACCAGAATAGGTACAAGTTCCTATTGCACTCCAATACCCTATGGTATAGTTCACTACTCCTCCCTAAAGGAATAATTCCCCCAAAATAAATAATGAATCCCCCCCCAAATACACTAAGTCCCCATGTTATATATACACATGTGCCCTTTATGATAGATGGCACCCAAGGGACTCCCTTGTCCCCTCTTTTGAAACATCATATATATATAAAGTTATATCCATACTTTAACCTTTTAGGAATATTAATATAGTATTCCATTGGGATTAATATCCCTAGGTTATCCCCATTCCTAGACTCTTAGCCCCCTATCCCTTTCTAGTGGACCGAGTTTAGCCCCCCATACTCGTTTTTGGGTCGGTCTGTAGTAGTCATGTAATTTATTAATGATATGAGTGTTTACATATTACAATAATAGTCTCACTGGCCTTTAGCATCTAGGCTCTCTGGCCTAATAATCACATAATCCTTCTGGCCCAAAATATATTGGCTCACTAGCTCATATGTTCATTTACATTTATATGTATAGTCGGGGTTCGACCTAGGGGTATTACATTGTGACATTAATGGATGCTACAAAACCTTATACCTCCTTGGTTATCCTTCAATATCCCATTCTTGGGTGCTCTGTTGAACCATGTAATAATAACAATACCCAAAATAAGGGAACCCCTTCTCTTCCTAGTGGCTCAATGTTTGACATAACATGATCATAATCATATCGGGTTAGGGTTAGGGTTTTTGCATGCCTCAACCCTTAATTAGTGTTAGGGTTTTGGACCCTCTAGAATATCATTGAAATTACATACATGACTATCCCCACATGTGTGACTAATGGGCACTAATGTGGCATCTACTTGGTACCATTGTGGTCAATAGAGATCCACTTGCAGGAGGCATAAATTCTGCATAGGAACTCTGATTGAGGTAATTTTTAGTCATGAGAAAGACTTTAGTGTGTAGAATAGTTTTTATGAGATAAAAGATAAGATCCCAAAATTTTGGCACTAAAAAGTGTCATTTGATGCCTCAAATCAGCTCTGGAAGTTTCAGACCCCAAATCACCAAATTGGGACCCACCCCTTCCAATTTTTTCACCCAAAAAGTACCAAAGTAGATGAAAAACTATATAATGATCCATTATGAATCAATAAAATTTCCTCTCCCTTTATCAATGCTTAATCCTCAAAGAAACCCTAGAAGAGAGTCATCTTGGATGTGGATTTCTTTTTCTTTGAATATTTGTGAGGCTTGTTTGTAGAAGAAGTGTGTGATTTGAGATTTATTTTAGCATATGTTATAGGATTCCTAACCCATAGAAATTGTAGTTCTTCCCTTACCATTTGAATTCCATAAATTGTTCTTGGAGGTTTGTGGCATATGTTCCCAATTGCATCAACCACTGTGCTCTTAATACCATGTTCATCCCATTGAGTGGTAGCTTGTAACATCTAGTTTGTAGTTCCAAGATTTGTATATGAACATGAATTTTATAATGCCTTCCTATTCCTTTGAATTGTTTACACCATTTTAACAATGAGATCTTTCATTGGGTATACAAAAAGGTTTATTTTTTTTATGAGATTAATATCAATGAAATTGTGTGTACTTCTAGAGTCTACTAAAACTGTGAGATTTTTCGTTCTTTATGCTTCACTTGAGTTTAAGGGTCCCTCATTCCATTCTTCCTATAATTTCCGCAAGCAATATCCTAGGCTTTTCATCGCTAATTTTTAGCTATTACCATTGTTCCTTAGATGAGGTGGAGTATATATTGTTATAGATAGTTATGCGTCTTCCTTTTGGTTCATTATGAACACTTGATTCTTCTTCCTTAAAATCATTAGGGTAATTTTGAGGTAAAAAAATGAGCCTCAAAACAAAAAATGTACTATCAAAATAAAATTTAAATGAACCAATAGGCTTCAAGATTATGATTTCAACCATAAGGGTAAATATTTTTGGATGGAAACAAAGAAAACTGTTTTTTTTAATTGTATTTTTGACTTAGCTCCTTTTAGGTTTACTCAAATCTCAAATCTAGGTAGTCATTTGATACATAATTAAATTCCACATGCAATTAGTGCCCACTATGTTTATTTTTTATAGACCCACAATGAGATAAACTAGAAATACATGCAAATAAACATGTTTTGTTTACATGTATTTCCAATTTATCTCAATGCAGGTCTATCAAAAGCATGCAAAATGTGTACTCGTTGGATATGGAAGTTAATTTCACATCCAACGACTACCTACACTTGATAGTTGAGTAAACCTATAAATAGATAAGTTGAAAATACGATTTAAAAAAGTGGTCTTCTTTCTTTGCCTTTGAAAATTCATAACTATTATTTTATTTTTTTACTGTTATTTTATTATTTTCGTTAGGAGGCCCATTTTAGACCTCAAATTTCCCCTAATATTTCCCTAATTCATGTGGTTGTTTCCAATGACATATTCAATAAGTTTTCATCATTATTAGAATCCAACATATCTTCTTTAGTGAAAACCTTTGCTTGCTTCTCATTTATAACTTTTCCAGTGTATAAGTGATTGGATGCATATATATGATGTGGAGCCAAATTCTTACCACATCCATGACAATTATTTTCCTTCTTAATTAGAGTCTCTAATGGAGGTGTCTAATTCTCTTTCAATTTCATATTTATATGGTTTTTTATTGTTATATTTGTGCTTTGATGACATTTGTCTCTAATTATATTTCTATTCTCTTATATGTGGTGATGATATTTCAAATTTTTAGTATTTGTGATTTAGGGTAGCTTCCATATTGAATGAGCCTTGTCAATTTTTCAAAAGATCTTTCCAATTTAGCATTTATAGCTTTTTCCTTATACTTAGTCATTTCCATGGATTCAATATTATGCATTTTTAATCCATTTTGCATGTGTGGCTTTAGTTTGCTCAAATAATATTAGTTTCTCTTTTGATAACACGAGTACTCATGTAGCAAGTTCTTCTCATTTATGCGTGAATTTCTCCCCCCTAAAAATGACAAGAATAACTAAAATATAAAGTGATGACTAATATATCCAAATTCTTGAGTTTACTCTAAAAAAAAATATAAAGTGATGCATAATATATTGAAATTATGTTAAATTGAATTTACGTGACGTGCACTACAAAAACCTAACTAGAATTGAAACGATGTGGCATACACCACAAAAACCTAACTACTAATTGAATTGACGTGGCATGCACTAGTAAAATCATGTTAAACTGAATTCGCATGCCATCTAACAATTCTAAAGAGAGCCACCACAACAAAGAGCCAGAGGTATTTTTGTGGTACGATGTCCTTTCCACAGTACAACTAACTTTGTATTTCCTCCAACACGGAGCGGAATGTAGCTGGAAATTCTATTATTTTTACACCAAAAGGTATATACTTATTGATAATGTTTACATTTAATAATATTGAATTACAAATTTCAATTGTATAGTTATCAATTGAAGATGCTAGTATATTTTTAGTGGTCCTTCTAAATCAATGAACCAGATCTTATGTTCATAACTTTCTAGCATTTTTAAAAGCTTCAGTTAACATGTTTACTTTTTAATATTTACTTAATATGATTAAGAAATTACTATGTGATCATCTAATTGTCGATTAACAAACTTAATTGAAATTACAAATTTACTCCCCTATTAACTTTTTATCATTTTACAATATTAGATTTACATTTATACCATGTTTACTTATGGAAACCCCATAATTACAATCAATAGTTTTATATTCTTCAATCATTTCATATTCTTCATATTGTTCGTTTCATCTTACCAATGGTATGCCTTTTGGAGTTCATCAGCAGCGAGTTAGATGTTGTGCTAGTTATTTTTTTCTCACTAAATCCCATTCCATGCTGGCGATTCATATACTAAATGAACAAATAAATAGAGGGCGAGGTGATTGAGGAAGCCAATTCATTACCGAGTAGGATTGTTGGTGAGTGTCTGGTTTATATTATCTCGTTTTCTCTATTGCCTATGTTCACCCAAACCCTCTACTATCCCACCCATTCTTTCTTTCGCTTCCTCACTATGGCACGATCTATAATATCAACATTCATTGCATTTTCCCTCATTCTCTTCATTGTCAGGGTTCGAATATTGTCGAATTCTGAGGTGTGGTATAATATAATATTATGCAGTCGTTGAGGATTATATTATACCACACCTCAAACCTGAGCAAAACGCAACTATGATGAACGACTCAAGATTGGATCTCTGCTTACAGGACATTGAGCATGGAGTGGATCACACTTTTGTCCTCGGCTTGAGAAAATCCAACAAATCTAGCAAATCTTACACACTCACCACTGGTAGGATTGATTTTTTGAGGCATGCAGGATTGCGGCGCAACGACGTTGTAAATTTTTGGTGGGACAAGATCCGTGGTCGATTATGTATCACCTCCAGGCACTACTCAGAGATATCGTGAAGGTCATATACAGTGTCGCTGGAATCTCGACTGAACAACGTATGCCCACTTGCTACAATAGATGAAGATTACAGAAAAAAAAAATACTTCTGAAATGCTCATAAATAAACCAATAGATTACAATACTTTTGAAATGCTCAGAAATAAACCAATCGATTACAATACTTCTAAAATGCTCAGAAATAAACCAATCGATTGCTTGGGTTTTAAGTTATCCTCCTCGATACTACAATTCCATGGTCGAATCATGAACATCTATATGTTACATCCTTTCTTTATGAGATGTTTTGGAGTAGGGCATATCTTATGTGGAAAGATGGCCTTTGAACCCAGACATTTCAAAATTTCAATTCTTTCAAATAAAGGGCGCACTAGTTTAAATTTTAAATTTTGAAATTTCAATTACATAATGATGTCACAGTGGTGGTTGTTGGACATTTATGAGAGGTCTTAGCATGTAATTGTAGATGTTGGAGCCGCATTTCTATAAATGCACAAAATTTTATACTTAAGCCCAAAAAGGTTGGTTTTCGGGACTTCATTTGTTTCACGTGTCTCCCCCCTAAAGTCGTAGTATTCCGACGTGCAAAGTGGCAAAAACCTTCCTAAGTTTAATCACCATTACTAAAAGACTAAGTGGGGCTTATCATCTCTTAGTACCTCATACCCTTTCTCTCGGGAGTTACGTGTTGAACGTTTCTCAAGCCTCCGACTTGCGAAGTTGCGAAGTTGTGTTAAAGTTACCCAGGTTAGTATCAAGAAACAAGTCACTTTAAACCCTGGTTAGTTACTATCGTGATTTCGTGACTCGATGATTATCTCCCCAAAGGGCAGCACCTTCGTAACCCTAATCCCCAAAGTCACGATTTTCTTTAATTAAGCATGGATAATTAAAAGGATTAAGTCAAATCACTTCTAATCTATTAGCTCACACCATTGAAATTTTGGGTTTTTGAGGTTCAGTGGCTAGGAGCGAAAACACCCGATGTGGCGAGTGTCGAAAAGGGGATTAGAAACTAAGTGCACCAAATTGAAAGAGCTAAACCAGATTAATTATCACCTTAAACGAACTTTAACACACGTGGTTTACGGATGAAGTTTGAATGATCCTGTGTTTTTCAATGTTATGACTCGTCAAGCATTTATGGCATTTATTTGAATTGTAGTAAGGTGACAGATAGTACGATCTCGTTTTTACTTATAAATCTTTCTATTAAGAAATTAGACCGTTCTGTTGGCAAGGACACCCATGGGTTTAAATGACCAAGATAGAGAGTTTTTCTTTCATTATTTTAGTTTTCAATTCTATTTGCGCACAAAACCATTTCACCAGGATAACCGTTGTTTGTGTTTTTCAATTTTTTCGACAGGAGGTCTAGTTGTAGGTTTCTCTATCATGGCTCTACAAAAAATGTCCAAGGCAACTGCCGAGAGTTTAAGTCAGGGTTCAGACGTTGTTTCCTATACCTCACCCCGAAGTATTAATTCTGTCAAGACCTGGTCATACATTTCTAACATTTTGCAATCCGAGTCGATAAGATGTTCAGATGATTCTAGTGACAACGAGAAGGATGACTTATCAACCAAATACAAAATCATCACTCAAGCAAAGATGCACAAAATAGCGGTGAGGCCCCAACTTCTTCCCTATTTTGATATGATCAGGTGGGCACTGGACCATGTGGACATCCCGACCAGGACGATTATTAGCAAACAAAAGGTAACGATTGGGACTTTCGGGGCAGAACATTTGCGGGCAATGTATAAATTGTCACCCACATCGAACCTTACTCATAATGCCAAATTTCTAGAAGGTTTCAAGAAGAAGGAGTGCGAGAAGTATGCAATAAGTTTATTCGATCTGATCAAAGATTGGGTCTCACACCCTGCCAAATTTAGGTCTGACACTAACGAGATCTATTCAATATCTTCCTTGGAACCACAATTCAAGTACATAGCGATGATGGCCTGCAGGTTGTATGGGAAGGAGGACACTACCCATTTTTTCCTCCCATGGGTACCGCTCATTCATACAGTTGTTGAGGGTTTCTCCTTCGACTGGGCCAAACTATTGTTTGACAGTCTGACCAGTCGAATTACCGAATATCGAGAACAAAGGGAAAGTAAGAAAGAAGCTTCGTTCTTTATGTCTTCTTACATCATGGATGCCATCTGCTTCATGACACCCTTCCCACTAATGAGCTGGAGTTGGGATCCATCTAATAGAGAGCCTATTCATGTCTACCACTCAAATATTTCGGAGGATAAATCCAAATAATTCATCTATGAGATCTTCAACTAGGTAATGGTGCCATTGCATGTCGCAATCTTCAACCAACCACCACCTAGGATTTCGGATAACGTCACGACCAACCTGAGTAGAATGGAATATTGGTATATAGAGGCTGAATTTTCATATGTCATGGTTTTCGGCACCTCTGTTCCTCCATATGCTCTACCTCTATTCTTTCCAGATAAGCTATTGTGTCGCGAGATCGCCAAGAAGACTATGCTCGACGGAATAAGCAAAGAACTCAAAGGAGTATCAAAAATGGTATGGCTGACCTTTCCCATTCATATTGGTGCATATTCCTTTTTAGATTTTTTCCATGCTAAAGTTGAGGCTATAGTTTTAGAAGAAATGAAGCTGGTGGATATTGAGTTCAAGAAGCACGACCCTCGTAAGGTTGTGATAAATCACCTGGCGAGTTGTGGCCTGAAGAGATATGAACATGAGGATTCCCCTCATGATGAAATATTCTGGGGTGAGAGGTCCTACTAGAAATTCCTAAGTCAGATTCAAGCCCTGCCACCCGGAGATAAGGTCGATTTCTTTAAATTCCAGGAGCACCGACGGAGTTGCCTCCCCCAGATTTTACAAGGTGAAACCCCAAAGCTCCCGGTAGACACACCACTATTGGATAAAACCAACATCTCTTTGAATCTTTTCGATACCATAGTTAAGACTGACATCACCTAGATAGAGCTCGAACATTCATGGGCCACCATCGAATGGTATATCAGTATTCAAGAATATTTAGAAGTTAGACAAAGACAACTCAGAGATCGGCTATAGCGTCATCCCCCAAAGTTGTTTCTTCCCTTTTTTTTTTTACTCATTTCAGATGATTAGACTCTACACTTTATAGCCTTCAGTGTAGACTCAAGAAAAACATCTTTCTGGCACTATTGCCAGGGATAGAGAATCATAGTCACTTTTCCCTGAGAAAACGACATTCCCAAGTTTTGTTTTTTGATAGTGAACAAAGAGAGAACACCTTGTTAAAGATAAACCTTCATCATTCACTTGGCGAATCCACTCTTAAGTAAGCTGGCATCCTTTCGGAAGAACACCAGACAAAACCTAGATGCCAAACAGACAGTGCTAGTTTCCGACACTGAAAAAATACTAAGACCAAGGGGTCTTTTTAAACAAAATGTGGTTTCCTATCAACCTAAGTCTAATCAGTCTAAAGATAATACCTTTCTCAAACCATCACCCTCACGAGAACTTCCTCTCAGGAAAATATCGAACAATGTCGTCGAAGTTGAGACCGTGAAATCTGGGCAACTTCTACTCGAGATCAAAATCGAGACCTCTTTGACTACCTCTTACGTTACAAGGGGAGACATGGCTGCCTTAAATCTCATCCCTATCGATATCCCATTAAATCTAAATATAAACCCCTCTATCACCCAAGGCCTTGAAGAAGTTTCCACGTACACGGATTCGAGAACTGTGGGTTCTCCCATTTACATATCCTACAAGTCAGAGGAGTTGAGTCCACATATACCTTCTTCTCCTTTTTCATATTCCACCTCCCCTGGTAAAACATTTCCCGACTTTTCCCATTTCAACCCCGGGGAAGCCATAGATTCGCTATACATCTTCTCCAACCCTCTTTATAACTCACCAATTTCCTCTCCTAGGTTATCCATGGCTGCCGCCGAAGGAGGAGCAGGGGGAATAGGAGGTCAAGGCCAACAAATTTATCCTAGGGTTTTCACCAAAGTAGTTTCTATATACGCCCCCTTGGTCCTTCCAGTACCTCTCCATGATTTACCTGAAAACTATATGAAAAACCTACCCAAGTTCACAGGAGAAGGGGATCTAACTGTAGCTGAGCATATCAACTTTTTTGATCAGTTTGTTGATATTCTAGGTCTCGAGCATGAGGACGTGTATTCCCGATTGTTTGTCCAAAACTTTGAGGGACAGATAAGAACTTGGTTTTGAAGCCTGCCCCCAGGTTCAATCATATCCTACGATGCACTAGAAGACCTCTTTATTATACAATGGGGTGAAAGAAAGGATCATTTATACTATTTGACCGAGTTCGGGTCTTTAAAGAAAAAGGGATCTTAAACTATTATGGAATTTATCCAAAGGTTTAACAAGTTGTACAATAAGATCCATGTTGAAGTTAAACTGTCCCAACCCGCAGCCAAAATAACTTTCGCAGGAGCCTTTGAATCCAATTTTTCTCTACTATTAAGAGAAAGGAGAGGGGTCGACCTAACCCGAATGCAAGATGACGTTGTGGAAATTGAGTCAAACATGATCACCTCAGGTAAATTAAAAACAAAAATCGAGATGGGAAATAGGGAAACTAGATGTCTTAGAGAACAAGCAAGTCCCTCTGGATCTGGAAGATTCTCAGATCACAAAATGGATGACATGGCTAGGATAATAAAAGAACTATCAAACAAAATCTCAAGAATGGAGCTAGACCAATCCAAAGTTGATCAATTCATTAAGAGAGAATTCAAGAGAAATCCCAATCCTTAGTTTCAACCAAGACAAATTAAAAATGAAGACCAAAAGATTCAAGCGCCGCTAAAAAATGAAAATTTTATTGGGGGAAATGATATGCAAGAGTTCAAAGACTTGGAAGAAGACATAAACAACTTAGTAAATGACTGTATACAACCTCACTTGACAAGGGAAGATTATGAGAAGTCCCTGAACAGTAAACAATCATCGGTTTAAGACAATAACCTAAACGACGTTGATGATCCCGCTTATCAAAGAATGGTCGACACCATAATGGCCGAGCTCTAGCACAAATACAATCTAAGGCCCAGAAACAAACCTATGTCGACTGTGCAACCCAAGAAAATTTTGCCTAGGGGCGAAATATACGAGCCCATCCAGAAAGAGATCGATATGTGAAATAACATAGGGGTAGACTTGCAGAATACCAACATAAAAGGGGTTGAAACCCAAGCAAGAAGAACTAAGGCAGTCGAAATGCGGACACCCAAAAATAGAAACGCTGAAAATAAAATAGTGCTACTAAATAAAATGGATAAGGAAGAGTCTAATGTTTCATCCAAGGAAACAGGCTAAATTGCCTGAGTTTTCTACCTAGAAAATGAGATAAAAAAGATCAAGATACCAATACCTTTGGTTGAGTTGGCAAAGAATCCCGTGTACCGAAAAAAAATAACCAAGATGATAAATTTTTCATATCTAGAGAGTCAGTATAACGTAATAAATCTGGAAGATGACAAGCCTAATATCACTTTTGGTCCACATTTTGAGGTTGCCAGAGATACCGTCACCCCCTTCTATATTACCCTAAAAGTGCACGAACGACTATTGCATAATTTCATGATGGACTCTGGGGCCTCTCATAATGTAATGCCCAAATCTATTATGGATAGACTAGGCCTCGAAATCACCAGATCCTATGGAGATCTTTACTTGTTCGATTCAAGGAGATTTAAGTGCATGGGCATGATCAAAGATTTAGTAGTCACCCTCACCCAGATTCCGGTGAAAAATTTCTTAATGGATGTAGTTGTCACCGATATACCCCCGAAGTATGGTTTACTATTATCTAGATCTTGGGGAGCCAAGCTCGGAGGATCCCTTCAGCTGGATATGACCTATGCCACAATCCCTATTTTTGGTGGACAGTTCACACGGTTATACAGGGAAACACGGTTGGCATATACGGTAAGTGATCCACAAAATCCTAACAATTACCATGTTTACATCACCGATCAAGACCTGGGAAATTGTATTCTATACTTTGACGATATTGAAGAAAATTGTATAGAATAAAGTGACATCGATGAATCAAAACCAAAAATATAGCTAAAAATTTGTACAGCACTCGAACTTGGAAAATGTTCTTTGATGGTGCTTCTTCGTGTGAAGGAGTAGGTGTGGGAGTGATTTTCGTAGAACCTGAAAATGAATTCTTCGTTCCCTTCTCTTACAGGTTATAGTGGGATGTAGACTGCACAAACAACGTTTGCGAATATGAAGCTCTAGTCTTGGGTCTAGAAGTTGCCAAGAAGCTAAACATAATGAATTTAGAGGTCTATGGAGATGTTGAACTAATTGTGAAGCAGGTAAATTAGCAGTACCAGACCAAGCACTGGAGATTGAGGTCCTACAGAAATTGCGCCTGAGATCTAATGGAAAATTTATTTTCATCGGTAAAGGTTCATTTCATCCCACGAGCTAAAAACCAACAAGACGATTCACTGGTCAAAGCATCTTCGGATTTCGCACCCCCTACCGCTTTCAAATTAAAATACCACATAGAGGTAAGGCACAGACCATCAGTACCAAACAACATACAACACTAGCAGGTTTTTGAAGATGGCGATCAGATCAGAAAGTTACTAAAAATGGTGGATGATTTCTCTGAAACCCACATCGACTAGGAAAACCAAAATGATCATACCTGAATTATGCAGGAAGAGGAGGAACCTCAAGAGTTCCAAGAAAAAATTGCAAATCATCGCCTGCTAGTGTTAAAAAGTAATCAGATCCCTAAGGGCCTGATACCCCTGGAAAGGTTGTTTGATCAAAACGACATGCCTCTGAAGTCCACCTTGTAGCCCCAACCAGAGGAGTTTGAAGACTGTGACGTGGGCACCACCAAAGAGCCTAGGATAGTGGAGTTATCAAAGTATATTCCTCTTGAGATAAAAAGAAAGTATAAGGACTTACTCGGGCATTATAAATATGTCTCTGCATGGTCTTATGATGAACTTAGAAATTACGATACCTTTGTGATCGAGCATAAGATACCTTTGAAACATGGTATTAAACCCTTCAGATAGAAGCTCAGACAAATCAACCCCATTTTACTGCCTATGGTCGAAAGAGAAGTAAAAAAGTTGTTAGATGCAAAAATAATTGTACCTCTCAGGTACTCTGACTGGGTGGCAAACTTAGTCCTAGTTAGGAAGAAAAACGGGGAGATCAGACTGTGCGTAGACTTTCAAAATCTAAACAAGTTCTATCTCAAAGATAACTATCCTCTACCTAAAATGGATCACGTTTTGGAAAAAGTAGTTGGGGCGAATAGGATGTCGATAATCGATGGGTATTCTGGTTATAATCAAATTGTTGTCAATGAGAATGATAGAGAAAAAACAACTTTCACCACCCCTTGGGGCACATTTATGTATGACAATATGCCTTTTGGTCTGATGAACGCAAGTGCTACCTTCCGGTGCGCTATGGATATCGCCTTCATTGGTGAAAGAGATAAATTCGTGGTTATCTACCTCGATGACTTGACTGTCTTCTCTAAATCTGACGAAGACCATCTGTTACACCTAAAGCAAACATTTGAAAAATGTCGAAAATTTGGTTTGTCTTTAAACCCCAAGAAGTCTCACTTCTCTTGAGCCACATTGTATCTCGGGACAGAATTAAAATCGACCCTAAAAGGGAGGAAGCTATAGACACCATAAATATTCCTAGAAATATAAAACAAATTCAGTCATTTTTAGTAAAATTAATTTTTTTTAGAAGATTTATCCCAAACTTTGTTGAAATCGTGAAATTTATCATAGATATGCTAAATAAGAACAACAAAGTGAAATGGACAGCAAAGGCTAAAGCGTTGTTTGCATGCATCAAGAAAGTTATCAACGAAGTGCCCATATAGGCAAGCCTTGATTACCTAAAGGATTTCCTAATTTTCTCGTTTGCCTCCGAACACACAGTGGTGGAAATACTTCTCCAGAAGAATGGAGAGGGTTTCGAGAAACCAATAGCATTTTTTAGTAAAAGTCTTAGAGATGCTGAACAAAGATATGATATAATAGAGAAACAAGCATATGCTATGGTTAAGGCTTTGAAGGCTTTTAGAACTTACATGCTACAATCCAAGCTAATCTCATACGTTCCCACCAGTTATGTGAAGGATATATTGGTTTAGCCTGACAATGATGGAAAGAGGGGTCGGTGGCTCGCTAAAATTCAAGAGTTCGACCTAGAGGTAAAACCGACGAAACTAGTAAAAGGACAAGGTCTGGCTAAGCTCTTGGTGGAATCAAATTTCAGATTACTCAGAATAAATAACCTGCAAGGATATGAAGGACACGGGGATGTAAACGATCTTGATGACCAAATAGATATCTCCATAATCAAAGAGAATTTTTCCTTATCAGATTGGTATAAAGATATAGTGTCCTACCTACTGACCCTGAAATGCCCTAGCGATCTGTCTCCATCTAAAGCCAATACACTGAAGCTACATGAGGTGAAGTATTGTATATCTGAAATTCAACTGTATTGGAACGACCCCTTAGGCTTCCTACTAGTTTGTTTGGTAGAATCAGAAATAGAGGGGGTCATAAATGAATTCCACGAAGGAGTGTGCGGAGGGCATCACGCCTGGAGGGAAACAACTTATAAAATCTTGAGGGTAGGATATTATTTTCCTAAAATTTTCTCATATGTCAACGTCAAAGTCAAAGCTTATAACCCTTGCGAGTTGTTTGCAGAAAAACATAAGCTCCCAGTGCTACCTCTGGTTCATGTCAAAATTGAAGCCCCTTTTCAACAATGGGGATTAGAATTTATAGGCGAAATCAACCCACATTCCAGCACTCAACACAAATGGATACTCACCGCCAAAAATTATTTTACCAAATGGGTGGAGGCTATTCCGACTAGGAAGGTGACCGATTTGGTGGTGATAGATTTCTTGGAAGAAAGCATACTGTCCAAATTGGGTTGTCCCCGAAATATAGTGATAGATAATGCCCAAGCATTTAAGTCTATGGCAATGGTCAGCTTTTGCCAAAAATATAACATCGTATTGGGCCACTCCACAGAATATTACCCTCAAGGTAATGGGTTAGCCGAATCATCAAATAAAAGTTTAATTACCATAATTAAGAAGGTGCTGAGTGAATACAAAATATCTTGGCATGTACACTTAAAGTACGCTTTATGGGAAAATTGGATAGGTACGAAGAAATCCATTGGTACTTCTCCTTTCCAAATGGTATACAGGACTAATGTGGTATTACCTATAAATTTGGCGCTCCCTGTAATGAAGCTCTGGCAATATGAGAAAGAAGAGCCAAACCACGTCACAAGAAGAATAAATCAGCTGATCAAGATGCAACAATGTAGGACCGAGGTGGACGCAAGGATGCAGAAATACCAGGACAGCATGAAAGCGTTGTTCAATCGTAAAGCCAAAAACAGGGATTTCCTCCCCGACAAATTGGTTTTGAAATGGGATGCTAGGAGGGAAGATTCTACAAAACATGGTAAATTTGATCATATCTGGTACGAACCACTCAAAGTATCAGCTTCTAAAAGGAAGAATTCATTTCTGTTAGAGAATTTGGATGGTAAAACTCTCAGTGCCCCTGTCAACGAGCATTATTTAAAGCACTATATGCATTAAATGAGTTCCAAATCTCCATTGTATATACCGTTTTATGTTTTCCTTTTCCTTTTTATAATACTTTTCGATAATGTCACTTTCATCGCGAATACAACAGGTTGTTGATTTCCTATAAGTAGAGACTTAAATTTTGACACACAGAATCCCATAAATCCCGAAGACTTGATACTCTTTGTGTTGTTTCATACAGGCCTCTGAATTACAGCCCATACTGCAAAAGGAGAAAGGGATGGCCAAGTATCGGGAAATTTACCCACCCGAAACAGGTGACAAATATTTTTCTCTTAGAGGAGAATGAAGTGGTAAGGCCAAGGTATGATATGCCTAAGTATCTGGTTTTCAAGAAAACATCACTTAAAACATAGAAGTGGTCTCACAAGTACGTTGTATTCACCTGAGTCAGAATTACTTCATAACATCTAGGTTTTTGAGGTCCATAGCCTTCTCTCTTTCCCTTTGTCATCCTTGGTCCTCTCTCCTTAATCTCTGACACTTGCCCATACCATCCATAGAGGAAAAGAGGTTCCGCTTCAATTTGGGAAACTGGGGAACATCTTGGGAAGTAAGTTTGTCTTCACGACTCCTCGGTCCCCTGCTGAACAAAGCCATGCATAGGCAGATCCTAACTCTCGTAGGTCTTTTAATAGGTTTCGAATGGTTTAAGTCTTGCTTAAAAGAAGACCCCTGGAAATGAATTCTCCCCTATTTTTCTGTGGACTAGGGCATTGTGAAGGTCAAGATAAAGTTGGTCCAGAGCACTCAAATCAAGTTGACAAGCCTTTCTAACGAATATACAAAAATAACACCCTTGGTTTTCTTTTACGCCAATTGATTGCCCCCACTCCACTTTTCAAAAGTAACGTATAAGACAGATGGTGAAAGGAAACTCATAATTGATTTCCCCTAACTAGTCCAAAGAGATGATGAAAGGAAATTCATAAAAATGATTGCCCTCATCTCAACATTTAAATGCAAGATTACAGTTTGGAGTGGTGAAAGGAAATTCAATAAGGGGAACCAGATAACTTCACCGGGGTACTGAACAAGCTTGTTGACAGTGAAGCAATATCTAAGGTATTCAGTAAGGCTATCATACTTAAATTATACTACACTTTGGTAATGCTCGTTTTTAAAACTGGATCCACAACTCCAGTTCATGCAGGTCTCCCCGATTAAAAGCATGGATTTTTTTTTTTTACGCAAGATAAAACCTACCATATTTGTTAATTTTCCTAAGTTTGATTGGACCATCTTAAGCAGCTCCATTTTCAGCCTCGAGAAAGGGAAAGTTACCAAATGGACTTCCGTCGAGTTTAGGAAGCGTGTCTAGTTTTGGAAAATTTCATAATTAAAGTCGAAACCTCAATTTTTCCTCTGCACCCCCTTTGCAAACGAAGTTTCACCGAAGCAAGATGATGACTCCATGTACCCCATTCTCAGGCACTTTGTTTGTTTTCCTTCTCATCCCACAAGGAGAGGAGATCCCTAGTTGGAGCCTATGTTGGAGCCGCCTTTCTCTAAATGCATGAAATGTTATACTTAAGCCCAAAAAGGTTTTTTTTCGGGACTTCATTTGTTTCACGTGTCCCCCGTAAAGTCGCAGTATTCTGACGTGTGAAGTGGCGAAAACATTCCTAAGTTTAATCACCATTACTAAAATACTAAGAGGGGCTTATCATCTCTTAGTACCTTGTACCCTCGCTCTCAGGAGTTACGCGTTGAACGTTTCTAAAGCCTCTGACTTGCGAAGTCGCGAAGTTGTGTTAAAGTTACCCAGGTTAGTATCAAGAAACAAGTCACTTTAAACTCTGGTTAGTTACTATCATGATTTTGTGACTCAACGATTGTCTCCCCAAATGGAAACACCTTTGTAACCCCGATCCCCAAAGTTGTGATTTTCTTTAATTAAGCATGGATAATTAAAAGGCTTAAGTCAAATCACTTCTAATCTTTTAGCTCACGCCATCGTGACTTTGGATTTTTGAGGTTCAGTCGCAAGGAGCGAAAACACCCGATGTGGCGAGCGCCGAAAAGGGGATTAGCAACTAAGTGCACAAAATTGAAAGAACTAAACTATATTAATTAGCACCTTAAACAAACTTTAACACATGTGGTTTATGGATGAAGTCTTGAATGATCCTGCGTTTTTCAATGTTACGACTCGTCAAGCATTTATGGCATTTATTTGAATTGCAGTAAGGTGACAGATAGTGCGATCTCATTTTTACTTCTAAATATTTCTATTAATTGATTTGACCGTTCTGTTGGCAAGGACACCCATGGGTTTAAATGACCAAGATAGAGAGTTTTTCCTTCATTATTTTAGTTCTCATTTCTATTTGCACGCAGAACCATTTCACCAGGATAACCGTTGTTTGTGTTTTTCAATTTTTTCGATAGAAGGTCTAGTTGTAGGTTTCTCTATCATGGCTCCATGAAAAACATCCAAGGCAAATGTCGAGAGTTCAGGTCAGGGCTCAGACGTTGTTTCCAATACCTCACCCCGAAGTATTAATTTTGTCAAGACCTGGTCATACGTTTCCAACATTCTGCAATCCGAGTCGGTAAGTTGTTCCGATGATTCTAGCGACAACGAGAAGGATGACTTATCAACCAAATACAAAATCATCGCTCAAGCAGAGATGCACAAAATAGCGGCGAGGCCCCAACTTCTTCCCTATTTTGATATGATTAGGTGGGCACTGGACCATGTGGAAATCTCGACCAGGATGATTATCAGTGAACAAAAGGTAACTATTGGGACTTTCAGGCTATAACATTTGTGGGTAATGTATAAATTTTCACCCACACTGAACCTTACTCACAATGCCAAATTTCTAGAAGGTTTCAAGAAGAAGGAGTGCGAGCAGTATGGATGAAGTTTATCCGATCTGATCAAAGATTGGGTCAAACACCCCCTGAAATTCAGGGATGACACTAATAGGATCTATTCAATCTCTTCCTTGGAGCCACAATTCAAGTACATAGCGATGATGGCCTACAAGTTGTATGGGAAGGAGGAAACTACCCATTTTTCCTTCCCATGGGTACTGCTCATTCATACAGTTGCTGAGGGTTTCTCCTTCAACTAGGCCAAACTGTTGTCTGACAGTTTGACCAGTCGAGTTACCGAATATCAAGCACAGAGGGAAAGTAAGAAAGCAACTTCGTTCTTTATGTCTTCTTACATCATGGATGCCATCTTCTTCATGACACCCTTCCCACTAATGAGATGGAGCTGGGGTCCATCTAATACAGAGCCTATTTGTCTCTACCACTCAAAGATTTGGGAGGATAAATCAAAATAATTCATCTACGAGATATTCAACTGGGTAATGGTGCCATTGCATGTTGCCATCTTCGGCCAGCCGCCACCTAAGATTTCGGATAACATCGTGACCAACCTGAGTAGCATGGCAGATTGGTATATAGAGATGGAATTTTCGTATGTCAGGGTTTTCGACACCTTTGTTCCTCCATATGCTCTACTGCTATTCTTTCCAGATAAGCTATTGTGTCGCGAGATCGCCAGGTAGACTGTCCTCGGAAGAATAAGCAAAGAGCTCAAAGGAGTATAAAAAAATGTATGGTTTCCCTTCCCCATTCATATTGGTGCATATTCCTTGTTATATTTTGGCCATGCCAAAGTCAAGGCTACAGTTTTAGAAGAAATGAAGCTGGTGGATATTGAGTTCAAGAAGCATGACCCTAGTAAGGTTGTGAGCAATCACCTGGTGAGTTTTGGCCTGAAGAGATATGAACATGAGGATTCCCCTCATGATGAAATATTCTGGGGTGCAAGGTCCTACTCAAAAGTCCTAATTTGGATTCAAGCCCTGCCACCCGGAGATAAGGCCGATTTCTTTAAATTCCAGGAGAACTAACAGAGTTGCCTCCCCCAGATTTTACAAGGTGAAACCCCAAATATTCTGGTTACACAACATACGGGGTCCAAAGGTTCAAAGGACTCGAGCCCTAACAAGGAGAAGAACCGAGAGAAAATAGGGGAGGCGAGAACCTCAGAGCGAGGAGTCGAAATCCCCTACCAACAGGAAGGAAACCCTGAAAAGGGTACGCCAAGCAACCAAAGATTCCCTCAAAAGGGTTGGGTGAATCACTATCGCTCATGTCAAACAATCCAGTCACATATGCTACCTTGAAAAAACCATCCAAGGAAATCGACAGTCTAATTTCTATTATCACACCTTTACAGTTCACAAAGGGGAATCCCGATGCAGGGCAGATTTTCAATGAAGAACTGACACCCATTTCTATAGAGGAGCTACCTCCTAATGAATTTTTCTTTGATAAAGAAAGGAAGGTCGTGGTGAGACAAGGATTATATCAAAGGGAGGGCGTAGTGGCTAAAAAAATTAAAATCATGACAGATGGAAAGGCTATGAAAGAGAAAGAATTCGTAGACGAGATAGCAGGAACACCAGGGGCTTATGCTACAACCAATCAATACTCAATTGGAACTTTGAAGGCCCAGTTGAAACAAAAGAACCTCTTGATCAGTAAGTTGGAAGATAAAGTGGCTACTGCTGAAGAAAATGCCAGGGATGAGGTGAGCAAAATCCTCGAGCAAGCCCGAATAGCCAATCTGCAGGAGATCGAGAAACTCAGATCTGACCTTGAGCATGTTAGAAAAATAGGACCGCGGAGCAATAAAATAAAACAAATGCAAAAACAAAACACAGAAGACACACAATACAAGAGAGACACAGATTTACGTGGTTCACAAAGTGTGGGCTACGTCCACCAGAGAAATTGCCAGGTCCTTCCTTTATTATTATCTAGCAAATGAAGGCATACAACCTACAACAAAACCCGTTTTAACTTCCTCTTCTTTCTCTCATAGTATCCTCTCTCATAATACAATATTCAACATCATCCATAGATGCAATACATTTCCGTCATAAAAGAGGGTTTCCTTCTAGGGAAAAAACCCTAACATAATCTCTACCGTTAGATCTGCAACCTTACAATGAACGGTCCATATTTACAATGAAATTACAATATACTTTTACAAGGCAATTTTTGCTTCGGGGGCTTCGCCCCCAAACCCCCGCTGGGGACCCGCTTGCCCCTAGACCCCCCAGCCAGGGGGATACCCCCCCCGGACCCCGCAGAGGGGGTACCCCTCCTCTACACTCCCCCGCGTGGAAGAGTGTACATACTTCTGGGGTGTAAATACTTCATGGGTTATAAACACGGCTGAAAGCAAGGATCTCTGAATCAGGAAGATAATCAGGCTCCACAACCAACAATCTCCCACTTGGAGACTGATCTCAACAACTCCACCGCTCCTGTATATGTTGGACTCTTAACAGTCTTGGNTCATCTTCATCTTCATTCTTGAAGACCAACTGAAACTGAGCAAGAACTAAGTTTCTCCCTGGTTACTCCCTTTGTTAACATGTCTGCAGGATTCTGGCTAGTGTGTATCATTTCCAACTTCAATTGTCCATCTTCCAAGGCGGATCGTATGAAGTGGTACCTCAACTGTATATTCTTAGTCTTCGAATGGAAGGCTTGGTTCTTTGCAAGGTGAATGGCACTCTGACTGTCACAGTACAGCCTGTTGTTCTCCTGCTTCTTTCCCAATTCCTCCATAAACCTTTGTAACCAAATCATCTCTTTACTAGCCTCTGTAGTATCAACATACTCTGCCTCTGTTGTTTAAAGTGCAACAACCTTTTGCAGTTTTGAAATCCAACTTACTATTGTTCCACCTATAGTAAAAACATACCCTATGGTGCTCCTCCTACTGTCTTTATCACCTGCCATATCTGAATCAACATATCCCTATAGAAAAGTGTATGAACCTCCAAAACATAATGCATGTGTAGTAGTACCTCTCAAATACTTGAGAATCCACTTTACTAGCTCCCAATGTTCTTTACCTGGATTGTTCATATACCTGCTCACAACTCCCACTGCATGTGCAATATCTGGTCTTTTTCTAACCATTGGATACATCAAGCTGCCAACTGTTGATGAATATGGGACCCTAGACATGT
>SNQJ01S0063416.1:1639-41107 GCA_010110895.2 Picea sitchensis
TAAGAGAACTAATATCATGATCTCAATTATTTTTGGCACAAAATGAGAGTGGAGATATAATATTTTTTTTTTATCACATATATAACATAAACACAGAGATACAATGATACACAATTTCTATTAATGAGCTAAATGTACAAAAA
Organism: Picea sitchensis; assembly: GCA_010110895.2. Classification (NCBI taxonomy): domain Eukaryota; kingdom Viridiplantae; phylum Streptophyta; class Pinopsida; order Pinales; family Pinaceae; genus Picea; species Picea sitchensis. Next base: position 1,783 of record SNQJ01S0063416.1, read on the forward strand.
TGTAGAAATACACAGAGACTCGTTAGAATGGTGACAATTTATCTCTGAAGAGATGTGACGACTATGATCATTGCAAGAAGATGAGTACAATGAGACTTTGAATTTCTTTTTACAATAAACATGAATGCCAAAAAACTATACATCCAAAAACTTAACACTAGGAGATGAATCACTAAAAGTCATGTGGACCCGTTGGAGTAAGGTAGTACATCAGCTTCCCAAGGTCATAGTTTTTGCATGCAATCTCCATTTTAGGACACACATAGCTCTTGGAAAGATCTTGATAAGAAGCTTCATTTCTCAGGATCATGAGAAATGTCATAAAGTTAGATGCAAAGAGTAAGTAGATAATATAAAGGTAGATTCTTGATCTTTGCTTGTTTGGTAAAATGGATTGTATCATAGTTCTTCAATGTAGTGAGAAATGATATAAGTTAGAGTTGCAATGGATTGTACACCTATTTTTGTTTCTTTTTATGCTAAGTTGGTAAGAAAACCAATATCACTCTAATCCATTCTATTGTACACCTATTTTTGTTTCTTTGTCAACTAAGTTGGTAACAGAACCAATATGACTCTAACGAAAAATAACATCAAGTTACATACAAAGACTAAGGAGATGACATAAAGGTGGATTCTTGATCTTTGCTTGTTTGGTAAAATGGATTGTATCAAAGTTCTTTAAAATTTTTTGGTGTGAATTAACTTAATTATAACTTATAAATTAAATAACTTTTTAATTACAAAATTTAGTTTGATGGTAAGGAATTAAAAATGCTGACATATTCTCGTCTTCATCTCTAAATCAAAGAATGAGATTGACACTCTTCACTCCTTTGCATTTATGAATCCAATCAAATAATGAGATTTCCAACATTAACTCCTTTGCATTTATAAATTGGTCTCTTTATCATTATTATTTATTTACTATTTCATATGTTAGTCATTTACTATGGTGGGTTATCAATTTCCATGTATCATAATTTTGCAAATATTAATATAAGTAGCATGGAGAAAAGTGGAGCAAGATCGTACACCAAGGAGAATCGCTAGTAGCATGGAGAGAAGTGGAGCAAGATCGTACACCAAGGAGAATCACGAAAGGAGTTGATTAGCCAGTATGGTAATGATGGATGCCACATTAAGCTTGCCATTTCAGATTTCACTCGAGGTTATCATTTTTCCATGATACCGTGTATTAGGCAATGAATTATCAACATATTTTATGGAAGTATTCTCTTCCTTCGTGATTTCTCCTCATTAGTTTTTATTTTCTTCTATACAATTGCACTGTATGGCTTGATTAATGAAAAAGAAAGTCGTCTGATCGTTACGATATGACAAGAAGAAGACATAGTTATAAGTGCAAGTTGCATGCCATTGACTGATCCAATGTCTAATAAAAACAAAATTTTGTATATGCACACAATTTAGGTCACCCATAACAATTTAGCAAGAGCAAGAAAGGACAACATAAAAGTATATATAAATAATAATTTTCATCCATGAGTTTTGGATTGAGTTTTGTATCACTAATAATAATTTGTGATTTTGATCCATGCAAATTTGTAAATAAACAGACAAGCATTAGTACTTTTGATCCATGAGTTTTGTATTAATAGTAGTAATTTGTGATTTTGTTCATACAAATTCGTAAATAAAGAGGCGAGATTTTGATCCATGAGTTTTGTATTACTAATAGTAATTTGTGATTTTGATACATGAAAATTCTTAACTAAAGAGGCCAGCATTAATAATTTTGATCCATGAGTTTTGTATCACTAATAATAATAAAGAGGCAAGCATTCTCATATTACATACCCTGATTACATCCTATATATTAGATCATGCTTCGAATACAGAATAACTTAGAAATCAGTGTTTTTGTTAATTATTATTTTTTAAATGAGGGAGCTTATTATGCTTCTATTTATAAGTATTACTTTATATTCCTCTTATTCACATGCTGAGAAATCTTGGAATGGCTCTTTTGCATGGTTTTGAATGTCGATTATCGTAGCCTAGCATGGGGAGAAAGACTAGCTGGCTTACATCTCTTACATCTCTGAATAGAGTGTTCATATTTGCTACCAAAGAAAATGAAAATGTCGAAAATGTCAGCACCGAATAATCTTCAGTTCGAAGATAAAAGGAGAGCCAGTGAATGAGAAGGAAGAAAAGGTCAGCTACTATATCTTATTTAATGTTTATTGAATATGTGTTTTATCGTTTTGTCTCTCTCTTGGATTTTGTATAGGTGTAATGAATTTTTTGTAGAGAAAGAATTCAAAAGACAAAAAAAAATCCTCATTACAAAATATCTTGTGTTTTATCGTTTTGTCTTTCTCTTCGATTTTGTATAGGTGTAATGAATTTTTTTTGTAGAGAAAGAATTCTAAAGACAAAAAAAATCCTTATTACAAAACATCTTGTGTTTTATCGTTTTGTCTCTCTCTTCGATTTTGTATAGCTGTAATGAATTTTTTGTAGAGAAAGAATTCAAAAGACAAAAAAAATCCTCATTACAAAACATCTTGTATTGTGGTAGATAACGTTTACAGTTATTTTCTGTGGTTTCATGTAGGTGCAACATCAACCGGCTGGATCTCTCTAAGGTAAATTGTAACTGGGTATATAGCAACATATTAATCAAGGTTTCAAATATTATGAATATATTTACACAGTTTTTTTTTTTGTTTTAGTGGAATGTGTCACACAATACTTCTTGAAGCGGAAAGATGCCCAAGAATTAGACCGTGACAGAAGCTTTTAAAAAAGTTTAATGGCCATTTTAACATTTTCTTAGAGATTTTCTAGGGTTGATCGTGCCACTTCAAAGGCCTCGGTGCAATATTTTGATATGTAACTGCAAAACCACCATTAAATTTATTATTTATTAGGGTTAGGGAAGGCCTCGGTGCAATATTTTGATATGTAACTGCAAAACCACCATTAAAATTATTAAGGTTAGGGTTATTAAGGTTAATAATTAGTGAATTTAAATTATAAATATTATAGTACCCAAGAATAGCTTATATGTATTGCTTCCTCTAATTTTGTTAATACAAAAGACACAACTTTCCTTACATTGTATTCGGTTTTATGTTGTACCATGAATAGTACTATCTTTTCTGATTTCGAATTCATTTATAAATTATAAAAAGACTAGAATTAATCATATACACAAGATCTTTTAGATAATTTGAATTGGAAATTGATATCAACCTCAATGAAATACAATATAAAGGATAATATGATGGATTTAATTATTATTTGTACATGCAAGAGTTATTTACCCTTTTGTTTCATAACATAATAGATAGATGTTCCCACCCCACGATGTAGCCTTGATACTATGAGGCGCAACGAATAAACACTTATTGAAAAAATAAGTAGAACAATAAATTTGGTTGATACATAGTATCACGGTATGGAAAAAATCAGCAGAACAATCAATTTGGTTGATATATAGTATCAAGACAGATGTTGAAAAAATTCACTCTAAAGATCATTTTTAATAGAAAAAAACATTTTTTTGTAAGCATACCTGTGACATCCTCAAAAATAAAATATTTTTTGAAATTTAAATTTGTTGGAAATTTATTCCGTTTTTAGTAAATTCGAATTTGGAATTTTTTTGTCATTTATGGCAATTTTGAATTTCGAAGTTGATATTTGTAATTAATTATTATGACTATTGGGAAGAGATCTGATTTAACTCAACTAACTATTTGACTATGACACTTGTATAAAAACATAATAATTATATTAATTGGAGGAGGACACATGGAACAACCATGTTAAAATCAGTTGACCATGACTCTATGAGTGGGGAACATGTTGGAACTACCTATGGATTTTTTATTACAAGTGGAAAATAAGAGATTTGGCCATTGGTAGCCCCTGAAAATCAAGGATTTAGAAAGCTGCAAAAATTCCCAAGGGAGGGGAAAAGACGTGGGCAAAATTGATAAATAGCATATGTGAGGAGGCAGGACGCTGCCAAGTATGCTGGGGAAAAAGATTTTGAGTTCTCTTGCTGTTATGAACACTACAGATTGAGTGTGAGGCAAGAGGAGTCTGTTGAAAAGGAAAGACATTTGCTAAGGATGAGATTCCAAGTTTGCCCTCATGGATTCATGGTCAGGCTAGGGGGTGAATCGGGAAAGTGTTTTGAGTGCCCTATTTTACAGTTGGGAGGAATGTGGTTGTTCCCTTTGTTTTCCCACAAGCTGGTTCAGATATGTTTCTATATTCCTCTCTGTCTGAATGATTTTATATATGATGCAATGTATTTGTTTGAACTAAAATGCTTTCCAATTTCTGTTTAAATGCTCGTATATTTGATGCAGTGTATTCGTTAGATCTGAATTGAAATTATGTTCCATCTCTTTGAATTATTTAGGCATAGTTGTAATGCATCTATTTAATTCGGTATGGATACAATAACTTGGGCGAAATCTGTTCAAGGATAATCGGAAGTAAATTATATGGTTAAATTATGGAATAATCCCTTTATAATCTAGGTTATTACCATAGAGGTAGTTGTAGGGTAATTACTAGTATTTCGAAACTCGAGTGTATAGAATTTATCTATTGTAAATGGAATTGAACCTGAGAACTTTACATAGGGTATTTATACTTCGGTAAGAAAATCATGCGCCAAGTTACAATAATGATTGGGGTTTGTTTGGGTACCTAATAGTCCAAAAACAAATAAAATCCAAGTACGACAGGAATCACCATCAATATTTCTTTTACCTATATATATATGCCTAAGTATTACAGTGGAAATTGACAGAATTACCAGTACAGAAGTTGTAAGTGATTTCCGTCGATATGTCTACAAATTTTTCATTTTAGAGCTTAATCCCAACAAGGTTCACATACAACTGGAAGACAGATAGATATTCAATCTCTCTCTCTCTCTCTATATATATATATATATATTTATATACATATATATATTCCAGTAATAAGTAGGAGTTTAAAGAAGTATAATGCTCCGTAAGACTAAGGGTTCAGAGACGTTTATTCAGGACCTTTACCATTAAAATAACTTAGACCTTTGTTTAATGGCATAAACCATAGAGAACAAAATGGTGTGAAAAATCATAGGTCAATCGGGTTTCGGCTATTACACACGTTGAACACAAAAGACAAAGACCACATTGTATGTCGAATCGCGAAATGTGGAAAGACTGTGGCCCAACATTTCAAGGTTTTAGGGTTTGGGATTTCGGGGTTTACGAACACCTGACACACAAACAAACTGAAATAAGGAATGCCAAATCGCGAAATGTGAAAATACTGTGGCCGAGCATTTTCGGGGTTTTGGGGTTCGGGATTTCAGAGTTTAATAGAGAAAAGGAACTCCGTGTATATGTAACAATCAAGTCCCGAATGCCGAAATATCAACCTTGCAATTAAAAGCACAATTAAATGTGCAGAACTGATTACTTTGACAAACTCAAACTCCATTCTTCCTTTTCATTTCTCTCTATAGATTCCCTTAGATGATGATAATGATCTAAGAAATGTCGATGTATAAACAGGAACGACAATGACTAAGTACTCGTATATTTCGGTAATAAGCTATGAAAAGCAATAACATCACTAAATTATCGATGCATGACCACGATACACATTTAATAGGATTATATGCATATATTTGTATCTTGCTTGATATATGTACAACATATTAATATTATAGAGCCCCTTTTCTTTTGTTGAGAAGTGATTCAAAATATGTGGGCCTTTGGAAATGCATAGATTCCATACAATGCATAAGAACTCAGACTGTACAGACAACAACTACGGAAAAACAATAGAGAACAACATTCTAACTAAACCTTAGTAAATTTTTTGGAATTCGTAACGACAAAAGATATGATGGTTGAATTCCTTTTGAGGAGTCATTCAATAATAGACCGTTACTCGACAAGAATGACGGTTCATTTTTTTTCCCACCCCAAAAAGTTTTACATCTCTTAAGCTATAACCTTGATTTCCTCTGTCCTGAACCAGCACTTACACCTTTCGCATTTCGGGACTCCTGCATCTTCTTTCCCTTTGGAATTTCGGGTGTCGAAACGCTGAAACCTATTCACGCTAAACTGATTCGGGGTTTTGTATACCGTGATTTCGTGACTTGCGGAGACAAGGGATCTCACCCTTTGGTTTCTCGGGTGCCGAAATGCCGAAAACCTTTTTCATGCTAAACCAATTCGGGGTTTCGTATACCAGAATTTCGCGACTTGCGAAGACAAGGGATCTTGCCCTTTGGTTTCTCGGGTACTGAAATGCCGAAAACCTTTTTCACGCTAAACCGATTTGAGGTTTCGTGTATCGTAATTTCATGAATTGCGGAGACAAGGGATCTTTCCCTTTGGTTTCCCGGGTGCCGAAACACCAAAAACGTTTTTCATGCTAAAACCAATTCGGGGTTTTCGTATACCGGGATTTCGTGACTTATGGAAACGAGGGGTCTCTCCCTTTGGTTTCCCGGGTGCCGAAACGCCAACCGACAGCCACGTGTCCCTCCGATGGATGGCTACGATCTTTTATCCATGATCAACAATTATGATCTTTTCGGGATGATCGATGGTCACAATCAATCCTGGCTTTCTCCTTTCGAGAATTTGGGAGAGTCTTCACTCTTGTTTCCCCGGTGTCCAAATCCATGATGGGCTTGGATCTTTGACATCTGTCCGCCAAATTGGATGGTCCCGATGCTTTCGGGACTTGACAAGTCCTCTTCTTTCTACTGTTACAAGGTTTAAACCTCGCGCACCTTTTCTGGATCCGCCGATTCTCGCAATTTCGGCACTTCGCCCTGAAGTCTCTCCACCGTTCATTTAGCTGCTCTCCTGCGCAACCTCTCAGAGGTTAAACTCTGTGTGTCCAGATCCTTTTGACCTAACGGTAGTTGTTCTTCCCCCTGAGATTTATTTCTTTGAACCTCAAAGGTTCCTTCGACCTAAATTTAGATGTTGCCTATATACATATGAGTATGTTGGAGTAGTTTGAGAGTTAAGGGAAGTGATAGAATTATGGACAAAATTTATCCACATAAGATTTTCGGTTCAAAGTAAAACTAGACTTGTGTAATAATGTCATTATGGACATAAATGAATCTTACCTTCACTTAAATTCTAAGCCTAAACGAAGTAGAATTATGTCATATAATTTTTTTTTTATGGTGAATTTGAGGTACATTACATATGGTATTAGAGAAAAAGCTACAACACTGGACCTGAATAGGGCCACATTAATTGCTTAGTATATATTCCGATTTATGAAAAAATTAATAAATCTTGTGGTTACAAACAGAAAGCCTTTCTGTTTTGTGTTGATTATGGCATCTCAAGAAGGTGCAGAAATCAGGATGGAAGGAAATCCACAGCAAGGACCTCTGGGAGATCCAAGACATAACAGTGATGGAAGCTCACCCACAGAGGTGTTGGAAAAAATGAGGAATCTTATTGTTGAACTACAGGTTTTCAAGGCCGACAATGAAAAATTGAAGAAAGCACAGCAGGAACAACAAGAGATAAATGAAGTCCTACTACGTAGTATAGTAACCAAGAAAATCCCAAAAGACAATAACTATGATGAAGAAGTCAACAAAAGAATCTCCAAGAATTCTGGACCAGAAACAGAAAAAGGAGACAATTCATCTGAAGGGACACCTTTAGCTAAGGACAAAACTATACTCGACAGAAAAAGAAAACAAGTAGACCACCTTGATGGAGAATTTAAAAAGATTAAAACAACTACCTTTGTTGGAGAATACATGACAAGAGAAGAAGCTGAGGCATGGTTGTTGGATATCAAAAAATACTTCTAGATCTACAACTATTCTAGCAACATGAAGGTCAGAATGGCCATCTACAATCTGAAGGGGAAGGCCAGCATTTGGTGGTAGGACCTGAAATTGGCCAAGGGTCTAAAGGAGAAACAGTTGGAATGGTTTGACTTTAAGAAGTATTTCAAGAAACAATACCTTTCTGAAAGCTATTATGAAAGGAAGACGAAAGAATTTTACGAGTTACGACTCAGACAGATGACGATGGAGGACCTTATAAATAAATTTCTGGAACTACTAAGGTTTGTACTGTACATCCGAGAGGATAAGGTAAAAATCCAGTGATTCTTAAGCTGTTTACCACAGATCTACCAGGACTGAATTGAGTTTGACAGACCCAAATCCGTGAGTGAGGTATTCAGGAATGCACGAATGTGCTATGACTAGTATAAATAGTGGGTAGAGTTTCCCAAGACCTGGAAGGATAAGAAGCAAGATCGAATGAACCAACGGAAGAAGGGATACCAGCCAGCTCCTTATCAGAATGCAGCAAAAAGTTTCCCAAGGAAGGATTTTCACTCCAATCATCCGAATATGCAAGGTAGCGGTAAACTGGTAAACCTGGGAACGAAGAAGTTTGGGGACAACTTTTGCGAGCCATTAAAGTGTTGGGAGTGTGGAGATCCTTATCTAAGGAGGAACTGTCCACGTTTAATTGCAGCAAACATAACTTATGTTCACAATTTGCATGAAGCCTCGACAGTGAGAGATGTGGGCAGAATTCTGCATCAGATAAATGCAACCATAGATGGTCGACAAGCTGACCACCAGTCCTCGGTGGTAGAAATCGAAGGTAAAATTAATGACACTCAAATTTCTGTTTTAATTGACCCTGGAGCTACGTTAAGTTATATTACTCCCAATGTAGTAGAGTCGAATAAACTTAAGAAACTGAAGCACACAAAATCATGGCTTGTACAACTAGCAACAAGCACTAAAAGGAAAGTAGTTGACTTTATTTCTGATCTTGAGTTCAGCTTAGATGGTCAAAAGATAAGGACCAATATGAACATCCTACCACTAGGATCTTATGATATGATTATTGAGATGGATTGGTTGGAACAACACAAATAAGTACTAGACTGTTATACAAAGATACTTAGCTATAAAGATAATTTTGGCACTGTTAGAACAACCCAAGGCATACCAAAACCTGTATCAGTCAGACAAGTTTCAGCGATGCAACTCAATAAATTTATTAGAAAGGGATGTCAAGTTTACACCATCCAAGTGATGAATCTATTAGAAAAAGATAAGCCCAAGTTAGAAGACTTTGCTGTCCTACATGAATTTAGAGACATGTTTGTGGATGAGATACCCGAATAACCTCCTAGAAGGGAAATAGATTTCTCCATAGAATTACTACCTGGATCAGCCCCTATCTCAAAAGCACCCTACCAAATGAGTCTACTAGAACTGACAGAATTAAAAATACAATTACAGGAATTGTTGGACAAAGAGTACATCAGACCGTGTGTCTCGCCATGGGGAGCACCAGTCCTCTTTGCGAAAAAGAAAGATGGTACTCTAAGACTATGTATCGATTATAGAAAACTGAACAAAATGACTATTAAGAACAAATACCCCTTACCAAGGATAAATGATCTGTTCAATCAAGTGGGTAGGGCCAAGATCTTTTCAAAGTTGGATTTACGATCCAGTTATCATCAAATTAGGATAAAAGACGAGGACATAAACAAAACAGCTTTTCGGAAAAGATATGGACACTACGAATTCATAGTCATACCTTTTGGACTCACTAACGCACCGGCCACGTTTATGTGCTTGATGAACAGTATTTTCAGTCAATACTTAGACAAGTTCGTGGTAGTGTTTATCGACGATATTATGGTCTATTCAAAAACGGAGGAAGAACATGATGGACACTTAAGGATAGTGTTGCAAACGTTGAGAAAACACAAACTGTACGCCAAATTTCACAAGTGTGACTTTTATCAAAAAGAAACATAATATCTAGGACATGCAATTTCAGCAGAAGGCATTGTCGTAGACCTAGAGAAGACAAAAGACATTATGGAATGGCCAGTACATAAGGATGTAGCAGATATCCAGTCATTCATGGGAATCACTGAATATTACCATAGGTTTATAGAAGGATTTTCGAAGATAGCCTACCCTATCACATCATTACAAAAGAAAGGGACCAAGTTTAACTGGTCGCAAAAGTGTCAAGACAATTTTAACAAGCTGAAAGAATTATTGACATCGGTGCCCATTTTGAAGGTAGCAGACCTAGATAAATACTTCACAGTATGTGTTTATGCAAGTAAAGAGGGACTAGGTGGTGTCCTAAATCAGGAAGAACACGTTATTTTTTATGAGTCTTAAAAATTAAAGGAACATGAGCCAAATTATGTCACTCACGACTTAGAATTCGCAGCGGTAATACATGCATTAAAAATGTGGTGACAATACATAATGGGAAGGAAATTTCTACTATTGACGGATAATAGCGGTGTGAAATATCTGTTTAGTCAACCAGAGCTCAATGCACGACAAGCTAGATGGTTAGCCTTCTTAATAGAATTTGACTTCGAAGTTAGACATATCAAGGGAAAAGAAAATAAAGTAGTAGACACTTTAAGCAGAAGAGTCCATGGGTTATTTGAGGTAAATATTAGCAGGGCAGAAAGTGATCTGGAACAAAAGGTAAGGACGATCGGTATTAGCGATGAAAATTACACTAAGATGATGGCAGAATTAAAAAAAAAGTACCGCAGAATCAGATAAACCAGATCTAAGTGTCGACAAGAAGGGATTATTACGATTTAAAAACAGACTTTAGATACTAGATTCAATAGAGTTAAAATTAATAGTTTTGGACGAAGTGAATAAGAAACCATATTCTTGTCATCCAGGTTACCAAAAAACGTTAACAGGACTTAGAAAATTGTTTTACTGGCCTAATATGAAAGGCGAAACAACAAAATGCTTGGCTAGGTGCCAGGATTGTTAGCGGGTTAAGGCTGAACACCAACATCTAGCCGACCTATTACAACCATTACCAGTACCAGAATGGAAATGGGAGACCACATCGCTGGACTTTATAATAGGTTTGCCTAAAACTCAGAAACATAATGATTCTATCATGGTTGTAATCGATAAAATTAGTAAGTCTGCACACTTTATTCCTGTAAAGTCTACTTTCAAAACTATAAACATTGCTGAAATATTCATGAAAGAAATTTTTAGACTCCATGGTATTCCTAAAATGGTGATTTCAGATAGAGACGTAAAATTCACATCTGCTTTTTGGAAGGAATTGTTTGCAAGGATAAATACTAATTTGAATTTCAGTACGAGTTATCATCCACAAATGGATGGATAGACCAAAAGGACAAACCAAATCATAAAGGATATGATTCGCATGTATGTAAGAAAAAAACCAAACAAGTGGGAAGACTACCTACACTTGGTAGAATTTGCATATAACAATGGGTACCAAACTTCGGCTAAGTTGAGCCCTTTCGAAATACTATATGGCAAAAAGTGTACAACTCCAATTAGCTGGGATAACCCGACTGAAAGACTCATGGTTGGACCAGAGATGCTCAAAGAAATGGATAACATGGTAAGAAAGGTACAACAAAACTTGAAAGAATCACAGGACAGACATAAGAGCTATGCAGATCAGAAAAGAAGACACTTGGAATTTCAAGTGGGAGACCATGTTTACTTGAAGGTCAAAGCCCAAAAAATCTCATTGAAGTTAGGGAACTGTGCCAAGCTGGCACCCAGGTTTTGTGGGCCCTTCGAGATACTAGTTCGAATTGGACCTGTAGCATATCAACTTGAACTTCGAGCTAATCTAAGAATTCATAATGCACTTCATGTTTCGTTGCTAAAAACGTATATTCATGACCCTACTCATAAGATTGATTGGAACTTAGTGCAGGTGGAACACGAAGGCAAGTTCCAGGTGTAACCCCTAAGCATTCTGGACCAGAGAGAAATAACCCTTCGGAATAGAGTCGTCGCTCAGGTAAAGGTGCAATGGAAGCACTTTAGTCTTGAGGAGGCCACTTGGGAGTTGGAGGGAGATTTGCGGAAATCTCATCCAATCCTATTCCGGGAAAGGAATGAACACTAAGGAAAGTGTCTTACTGAAGGGGGAAAGGATGTGACATCCCCAAAAATAAAATATTTTTTGAAATTTAAATTTGCTGGAAATTATTCCGTTTTTAGTAAATTCGAATTTCGAAAATTTTTGCCATTTATGGCAATTCCAAATTTCGAATTTGATATTTTTAATTAATTATTATGACTGTTGGGAAGATATTTGATTTAACTCAACTAACTATTTGACTATGACACTTGTATAAAAACATAATAATTATATTAATTGCAGGAGGACAAATGGAACAACCATGTTAAAATTAATTGACCATGACTCCATGAGTGGGGAAGATGTTGGAACTACCTCTGGGCTGATTATTACAAGTGGAAAATTATATATTTGGCCATTGGAAGCCCTTGAAAATTAGGGATTTAGAAGGCTGCGAAAATTCCCAAGGGAGGGAAAAAGACTTGGGCAAAATTGATAAATAGCATATGTGAGGAGGCACGATGCTGCCAAGTATGCTGGAGAAAAATATTTTGAGTTCTCTTACTGTTATGAACATTACGGATTGAGTGTGAGTCAAGAGGAGTCTACTGGAATGGAAAGACATTTGCTGAGGAGGAGATTCCAAGTTTTCCCTCATGGATTCATGGTCAGGCTAGGGGGTGAATTGGGCAAGTGTTTTGACTGCCCTGTTCTATGGTTGGGAGGAATGTGGTTGTTCCCTTTGTTTTCCCGCAAGCTGGTTCAGATATGTTGCTATATTCCTCTCTGTCTGAATGATTTTATATATGATGCAATGTATTTGTTAAATCTGAACTGAAATTCTTTCCATTTTCTGTTTAAATGCTCGTATATCTGATGCCGTGTATTTGTTAGATCTAAATTGAAATTATGTTCCATCTCTTTGAATTATTTAGGCATAGTTGTAATGCATATATTTAATTCGGTATGGATACAATAACCTTGGCGAAATCTATTCAAGGATAATCAAAAGTAAATTATATGGTTAAATTATGGAATAGTCCCTTTATAAACTAGGTTATTACCACAGAGGCAGTTGTAGGGTAATTACCAGTATTTTGAAACTCCAGTGTACAGAATTTATCTATTGTAAATGGAATTGAACCTGAGAACTTTACATAGGGTATTTATACTTTGGTAAGAAAATCATGCACCAAGCTACGATAATGATTGGGGTTTGTTTGGGTACCTAATAGTCCAAAAACAAATAAAATCCAAGTACGACAGGGATCACCATCAATATTTCTTTTACTTATATATATATATATATGTATGTATTTCTTTTGCCTAAGTATTACACTGGAAATGGATAGAATTACAAGTACATAAGTTGTAAGTGATTTCCGCTGATATGTCTACAAATGTTTCCTTTTAGAACTTAATCCCAACAGGGTTCACATACAACTGGAAGACACACACACACACACATATATATATATATATATTTTGGTAATAAGTAGGAGTTTACATAAGTATAATGCTCCATAAGCATAAGGGTTTGGAGACGTTTATTCAGGACCTTTACCGATAAAATAACTCAGACTTTTGTTTAATGGCATAAACCGTAGAGAACAAAATGGTGTGAAAAAATAGAGGTCAATCGGGTTTCAATGATTACACACGTCGAACACAAAAGACAAAGACCACGTTGTATGCCAAATCACGAAATGTAAAAATACTGTGGCCCAGTGTTTCGGGGTTTCGGGGTTCAGGATTTCAGGGTTTATGAACACCTGACACACAAACAAAATGAAATAAGGAATGTCGAATCACAAAATGTGAAAAGACTGTGGCCCAACATTTTCGAGGTTTCGGGGTTCAGGATTTCAGAGTTTAATAGAGCAAAGGAACTCCACATATATGTAACAAGCAAGTCTCGAATGCCGAAATATCAACCTTGAAATTAAAAGCACAATTGAATGTGCAGAACTGATTACTTTGACAAACTCAGACTCCATTCTTCCTTTTCATTTCTCTCTATAGATTCCCTTAGATGATGATAATGATCTAAGAAATGTCGATGTATAAACAGGAATGAAAATGACTGAGTACTCGTATATTTCGATAATAATCTATGCAAAGTAATAACATCGCTAAAGTATCGATGCATGACCAGGATATGCATTTAATAGGGTTTTATGCATATATTTGTATCTTGCTTGATATGTGTACAACAAATTAATATTCTAGATCCCCTTTTATTTTGTTGAGATGTGATTCAAAATATGAGGGCCTTTGGAAATGCATAGATTCCATATAATGCATAAGAAATCAGACTGTACAGACAACAACTACAAAAAAACAGTAGAGAACAACATTCTAACTAAACCTTAGTAAAATTTCTGGAATTTGTAACGACAAAAGATATGATGGTTGAATTCCTTTTAAGAAGTCATTCAATAATAGACCCTTACTTGGAAAGAATGACGGTTCTTTTTTTTTGCCACCCCAAAAGATTTTACAGCTCTTAAACTATAACTTTACTCTCCTCTATCCTGAACCAACACTTACACCTTTTGCGTTTCGGGGTTTTGGGACTCCTGCATCTTCTCTCCCTTTGGAATTCCGGGTGTCGAAACGCCGAAAGCTATTCACGCTAAACTGATTTGGGGTTTTGTATACTAGGATTTTGCGACTTGTGGAGACAAGGGATCTTTCCCTTTGGTTTTCCGGGTGCCGAAACACCGAAAAACTTTTTCATGCTAAATCGATTCGGGGTTTCGTGTACCGTAATTTTGCGACTTGCGAAGACAAGGGATATTTCCCTTTGGTTTCCCGGGTGTCAAAATGCCGAAAACATTTTTCATGCTAAACCGATTCAGGGTTTCGTATACCAGAATTTCATGACTTGCAGAGACAAGGGATCTTGCCCTTTGGTTTCCCGGGTGCCGAAACACCAAAAACCTTTTTCACGCTAAGCCCGATTCGAGGTTTTCATATATCGAGATTTCATGACTTACGAAAATGAGGGTCTCGTCCTTTGGTTTCCTAGGTGGCGAAACGCCAACCAGCAGCCACGTGTCCCTCTGATGGATGGTTGCGATCTTTTAGCCACGATCAACAGTTGTGATCTTTTCGAGATGATCGATGGTCGCGATCAATCTTGCCTTTCTCCTTTCAAGAATTTGGGAGAGTCTTCACTCCTGTTTCCCCGGTGTCCAAATCCACGATGGGCTTGGATATTTGACATTTTTCCTCCAAATTGGACGGTCCCAATGCTTTCGGGACTTGACGAGTCCTCTTCCTTCTGTTGTTACAAGGTTTAAACCTCGCGCACCTTTTCTGGATCCGACGACTAATTATGACTAATAAACAAGGAAAAACCTTAAAGGAAAAAGAAATCCTAGGTGTGTGTGAAGTAACTCCACCACCCCCCTTGAACATCACTATGGTAAAAATAAAGAATGGGTCCCAACAATGAGGCCATATTAGGTACCCAAATACAAAAGATACACTAAAATAAAGTGAGGAAAGAGGGAAAACCTCATGGGATAAAAACTCTCCCTCATGATACAATGTATGTAAACAATAATAACTACAATTTCTAGGCAACTGTGTCCTTCACTCCAAGATGACTTTGCAGAGAATGAAACTTCTCCTCAGTGAAGGTCTTGGTAAAGATGTATGTCGTTTGTTCTGGTGAAGGACATAACTGTAAGTTGATGATCCCCTCGTGTACTAAGTCCCAGATGTAGTGCATGTGTATCTCGATGTGCTTCATCCATTGCCTTTGAACTAGATCTCTGCATAACTTCAGAGTTCTCTAGTTGTCACGACAGATGATGATCAATCGATAAAACTTAATGCCCAACTCAGTGAGAAAATGTTGTAGCCACATAGACTGAATGGTTATGTTAACTACCCCTATATACTCTATCTTGGATGAATATAGAGCAATGGCATATTGCTTCTTGCTCGACCAACAGATAGGCTCGGAACCAAGACTGAGTGAGTAACTAGACGTGGACTTGCGATCAGTGCTATCGATAGCCCAGTTGGAATCAATAAACCCGATGAGATATAATGTAGAGTCTACTGCATAATGAATCCCAAAGGTGATTGTGCCCTCTATGTATCGAAGGATATGCTTTGCATCCTTCTAATGTAGCTCATGTGGCTCCTACATGAACCTGGAAACTGCGCCAACTGCATATGAGAGGTCTTGTCTGGAGAGTGTGAGATACAACAAGCTCCCCACTAGCTGTTTGTACAGTGTGATATGTTATTGCACAGTTTGTAGCAAGGATAAAATGCTAGAGGTTGGAGAGGAAAACTTGCGTAACTAGAACCAAACCCACCCACTATCACCTCGATGGGAAGGTTCTTTCTATTTAGGGAGGTAAATCCTAGGGGAGATGTCCCCGGTAACTTGAGGTTTTGAGAAGGGAAAAAGGCTTTAGTAGAGAAAAGTGATACTAATCCCTATCACAAGTCACCACCTGATTAGAAAGTTCGGCTTGTAGCCCCCCCAAAAAAGATAACCAGAATTAATAACCAAGAAGTATCCCTGCCCAAGAAAAAAGCAACAATAAAACTGCATGTGCAAGCTTGCTTGCTTGCTTAGTACTTCATATAAATCAATGACTATCTGATATATAAACAATTGAATAATAAATATTGACAAAGTCAATGTTTATAAAAGTAACAATGATATATAATGTCACTTCTTCAATAAATATCAGGAAAATATGGCATTTATTGTAACCAATCAACACTTCATTAAACAATGCCTTAAAATAATCATACAATTGCTCATAAATGGAACAATCACACTAGATGACATCACTTAGTTAGTGTGATTAGTCTTAAGCTAGGGTTAGAGTAGTTAGGGTTTCATTCAAAGTATTGAGAGTGGTTTTGTGATCAAGTTTACTCAAATCAAGAGATCTTTAGATCAGTGCCTTAGGGTTAATGGAGTCAAAAGTAGAGAACGCAGGAGCTAAAGGATAAAAAGATAGTACGGCTAAGGACTAGAAGGTGAAGCTTTGAAGTGTTTCTCGGGAAAGGCCTCAAATTCAAAACTCTAGGGGAGAGAGGATCACCTTGGTGTAGGGTAACTAGGCCTCAGTACTCTCTCCTCCTTCCTTAACTCAGTGGAAATGACGACTAGCTGAGAATATAACATAAAAATAAGACAAGAGGGTTTAGAAGGCAACGTGTTTATATGGCAAGGCTTTGCCTTCAAAACCTAGGGGAAAAATAACTCTTCAAGGTGTAGGGGATCTAGGCCTTGAGACGTCTTCTCTTTCTTAGCTCAGAAAATAAAATGGCTAGCAAAGAAGAGGTAGAGAAGAGTGTAGCTATGGCTAGGCTCTTTCTCTCTTCAAATAATGGCAAAACGTCTTGACAGGGACATGAGACAAGCAACAATGATGTGTGCTTGTCACATAGTGTTTATGCAGTGAATTTATAACATTAAATGCAAGAAATAACATTACAACCATTCATTTAAGAAGTTTTTCAAAAATTCACTTACATTTCACCAAGAAACATCATAGCAAACCCTAGTTGTAATACCTTCCATCAAGAAAATGCTAAGAAATGCCAATATGAATCCAAAAATTCCTTCCTTCAACAAGTGCACCTCACAATTTTAGCCAATAACCCAAGAGAGGGCAAAAATTTTGGACCTCACTATTGAGTGAGTGAGAGATAATGAAAAAATGAGAGTAAAAGCCCTCAATATATACTGTATCAATGACCTAATTTTACTTTTAGGTCATAAAAAGGCCGACAAGGACAAAATACTAAAAGTCATACTTTTTTACATTAAATGACAAATTAAAACCCTAATCAAGCAACAAAAGGATGGCATCCCCTTTCTACGGTGATGTTAGCCCCTTCTAGGGAAAATGCAGCCTCCAAGAGCAAAACGTTAGCCCCCCTTGGGCTTATCCAAGATTCCACATGTGCCAAACTACCCTGTCCATCTTCCAAAACGTCCATGAAGAAGGGATGACATCATGGACCTCATGGGTGACGTCCTAGGCCTTCCAAGGCCAATGTTCCACTGAAAAGGGCACAACCCCTCTACGTCAAGCTCTACCAGGGTGACTCTCATGGAACGTCCTCCTCTTCTTCAGTTCAAATCCCTTGATCCATCTTTGTCCTATCTCTGCCCCATGATGGGGTCTCAACATCCATATGATGGGATCTTTATCCCCATGGAGGTATGAACTGATCATCTCCCCATGTGTACTGGTCCAAATGGTACCTGTCTGTCGGCATGATCCTGCACATCAATAGCTATGCCCTCCATGGGATCATCAGTCATAGGGATCATAGCAATCTCAATCACATCTCATCATACAGGCTTACTAGGGCATCTTGTCAATCCCCCCAGATATGGTCAAGTGAGTAAGTGTAAGATCCAAGCTTTTGTTAGAAACAAAAGGAACCAAATGCACATATTCAAAGGTTTTGATGATCAAAGTGACACATACCATGATGCCCATAATAATTACCTCATGGAGAAAGAACCATTTCTAACACAAGACTAAGTCGATGGTGATGAATGTGGTTGTTGTTGACAAGATAAAGGTGTTGGAAGAAAGAAAAGTTGGGCCCTTTAGGGCCATGCCAAAGTCAATTATGCTCTCAGTACTCCATGTCTAGGACTTGTGGGCCTCGAGACATGATCTCCTAGTTATCCCTAAAAGTGGGGGATAACATCTGGCTCCAACTTGGGGATATGTGCTCACCATAGAGTGCATGAGAACCTCAGCATCTTTGGCATAACCTGTTTACCTCCTTGATCTCAATAGCAACATCAGTAACCAATTGGGGTGTTAATGCCACCCCAACATATATAAATATGTATAAGACTAAAATAAAACAATCAATAGTGTGAATACGAAAGAAAACTAACATGCAATGGAAATCGTATAATACACGAATGAAATAATGCCTACTTACCTGCACTTACTTGTGAAGTCAGTTTGCCCCACCTTGATGGGGTTTGAGGAGGTGCCCGATGATCGGTAAGGGATGCCTTCTTCCTTCCAAAGTAGACAAATAGTAGGAGTCATCAACTGATTCCCTTCAAACCTTGAAAGGTCCGAGCAATGATTGAGTGCTTCCTTTGACATTGGTTGGCTCTCCTTTCTAAATATCCCACATCCACACTACATCCCCATCCTTGTAATTCTTGATCTTGTATTTGGTTGTCCCTTGGATGGCCCTAGTGTATTGTGCAGAGGGAGGAGGGTGGGATTCTGTTATAAATACTTCCTGCTGGGACAGACGGATCTGTACATCATCCTATGCTTTCTTTAGTATCTTCATAGCCCCGACTTCCTTTCTTTTGAACTTGTCTAGGAGTTGTTGGTATTCCTCTTTCTTGGGCCATTTAATCTGATCAATTTCTTCTTTTGTTTCAAAAGGCATATCTTTTGGAGAATACTTATGAAGAGTTTGTATGATCTCATCATGTGCCTTGTCATATTTTTCGGAAACATTAAGCTCTTACACATGAATTGTAGTCACAGGCATATTCTGGAGATGACCAATACTTCCATATTTCAAGGGTATATTCACATGAGTGATGTCCATATCAAGATTACTCCCCAATTCAGAGGCAAACTTCCTCGATCATAACATCCTCCACACATTCGAGACGTCTACAACCACTATGTCTATGTGGATGAACTTTTCAGGGAAATCTTTAGGGAAAACTTGGACATTCTCAATTACCCCATGTGTTGGTATGGCTTTAGACTCAAATCCACATACATTCTTGTAAGGTTGTGTGACTTTCAACCCTAATTGTTGCATGACCTTGAGGGACATCATGTTGGCACTGACCCCTGTATCCAGCATGTAGTTGTTGAGGCTCTTATTATTCATTATCAAGGTCATGAATAAAGGGGGATGTTCATCATATTGGACCCTGAAGTGATCAACTTGCAACATGATAGGAGGGTCCATGGGTCCATCTGATCCTTGAAAGAAATTTTCAAAATGTTCTTTCACAGATGGCACCTTAATGACTTCTTTCAAAGGGATAGTTACATGCATATTGGATAATTCCCCTTCAAATTCAAATTTCAAGTCCACCCTTTCAGTCTTGGATGTTTTAGGAAGGAGCACATCTAAGGATGGGGGTTCTTTTTGTTCAGCGGTAGGTTGGCTCATTTTATTTCTTCTATACACCTGGAACTCTTGTTTCTTCAATTTTTCTTTTGATTCCTAGTCTAGGTTGTTTATTACCGCCATTCTAGCCAATCTAGCTTCTTCTTTCATGCCCTCCTAATGCTTTGCAGCGGTGATATTTATTTGATGGCCTTCCATGACGTGGACTATATTGTTCACTTGTTGATGGCCATCGTTACTGTAAGGACATTCATGTTCCCAATGTGCTTCACTACATTCTAAGCACCAAGGGTTTTCATCCACAACTTTTGTAGGGGCTAAGGTGTTTGGAACTTCTTGCTCATTTTTTAGTTTATAACATTGGTTCCCCTTTTGAAATTTCCCTTTGTATGAGACCCTAGGTTCTTGTCTTTGGGACCTATACAAGTTGACGATCCTACTCATCATTAGTTCTTGATTCTTCATGATACCATCCATGGAATCTTGTAATTTTTCCATACTGGTGTAAAGGTCTGAAGTAGGTTCAGTATTGTGGACTATCTTTGGTTTGGTGTCCATTTTCCCCCTTGGATTTTCGAAAGGCTCAATTTTAGATGAAAGGAGGTTGCCCTCAATTTTAGTAGCGAGCTCTTGGGCTTCTTGGATTGATTGGGTTTTTTTGTCCCTGAGAAGATACCCTAGTTGGCCATTAAAAGACTTGGTATAAATGTGGACAAGGTAATCACCATTTTGATGATGGATTGTAGGGATATTTTGCAGTAAAGTCTCAAACCTAGTATGTAACTCTCGAACAGATTCATTCTTGTGTTTCCAAAGGGAATTCAATTGTGTAAGAAGCATGTTAGGGTCTTCTTTGATACTACACCTCTTGAGAAAATCTTCTTCTAGTTTTTCCATGGTCATAATACCACCATCGGGAAGGCTCAGATACCAACACCTTGAGGCATCAAATAGGGTAGCAGAGAACAAATTCATGACCAATTCTTCAGAATCATCGCTAACTAGGTGAAGCTAAAAGAGTGCCCAAAAGTTGCTCATGTGCTCTTAGGCATTGATTGCATCAATACCGGTAAACTTAGGCAACCACTTTTCATACATAGGTCGAATTTGCCTAGGGTAGCCTGGTATGGATGACAAGTCTAGTGGTATGAAAAGAGTAGATGACCATTGTCTTTGGTTGTTAGTTGGGATCTTTGTAGCAGTATGAGAGCTAGACATGGTTTTTAAAGGAGATTACCTTGAAAAAGTTATTTTACAACATGTGAGGTTCAAGGAGGCTTTGTTCTGAAGGATAGAGGAGGATTATTGTACCTCCTTGCATCTTGTGGAGTCGCCAGATAGTTTACTTGAAACTATCAAAAGGTAAGGGGAAAAACCCAAGGTGGAGTATCCAGGTAATCTTGTAAGATGAACACTCTAGAGGCAAGGCTTACCGAAAGGTTCTCGTCTTGAGGAAGAATTCACTCAATGTTCCCCGACAGTGGCGCCAAAATGTTATCATATAGTTTGTAGCAAGGATAAAAGGCTAGAGGTTGGAGAGGAAAACTGGTGTAACTAGGACCAATCCCACCCACTATAACCTCGATGGGAAGGTTCTTTCTATTTAGGGAGGTAAATCCTAGGGGAGACGTCCCCGATAACTTGAGGTTTTGAGAAGGGAAAAAGGCTTTAGCAGAACAAAGTGATAGTAATCCCTCTCACAAGTCACCACCTGATCAAAAAGTCCGGCTTATAGTCCCAAAAAGAAAGATAACCAGAAGTAATAACCAAGAAGTATCCCTACCTGAGAACAAAGCAACAATAAAACTGCATGTGCAAGCTTGCTTGCTTGGTTAGTACTTCATATAAATCAATGACTATCTGATATATAAACAATTGAATAATAAATATTTATGAATTCAATGTTTATAAAAGTAGCAATGATATATAATGTCACTTCTTCAATAAATATCAGGAAAACGTGGCATTCGATGTAACCAATCAACACTTCATTAAACAATGCCTTAAAATAACCATACAATTTCTCATAAATGGAACAATTAGCTGCACAAGGGTGTTAATAGCAAGGGTTGATGACAACACTTAGTTAGTGGGATTAGTCTTAAGCTAGGGTTAGAGTAGTTAGGGTTTCATTCAAAGTATTGAGAGTGGTTTTTTGATCAAGTTTACTCAAATCAAGAGGTCTTTAGATCAGTGCCTTAGGGTTAATGGAGTCAAAAGTAGAGGATGTGTGAGCTAAAGGATGAAAATATAGTATGAATAAGGAATAGAAGGTAAAGATTTGAAGTGTTGCTGGGGCAAGGCTTCAAAGTCAAAACCCTAGGAGAGAGAGGCTCACCTTGGTGTAGGGGAACTAGGCCTCGATGCTCTCTCCTCCTTCCTTAACTTAGTGGGAATGATGGCTAGCTGAGAAGATAGCATAAAACTAAGACAAGAGGGTTTAGAAGGCAATGTGTTTCTATGGCAAGGCTTTACCTTCAAATCCTAGGGGGAAAATGGCTCTTCAAGGTGTAGGGGAACTAGGCCTTGAGACATCTTCTCCTTCTTAGCTCAGAAAATAAAACGTCTAGAAAAGAAGAGGTAGAGAAGAGTGTAGCTATGGCTAGGCTCTTTCTCTCTTCAAATAATGGCAAAAAGTCTTGACAGGGACATGAGACAAGAACCGATGATGTGTGCTTCTCACCTAGGGTTTATGTAGCAAATTTATAACATTAAATGAAATAAATAACAATACAACCATTCATTTAAGAAGTTTTGCAGAAATTCACTTACATTTCACCAAGAAACATCATAGCAAACCCTAGTTGTAATACCTTCCATCAAGAAAATGCCAAGAAATGCCAATATGAATCCAAAAATGCCTTCCTTCAATAAGTGTGACTCACAATTTCAGCCAATAACCCAAGAGAGGGAATAAATTTCATACCTCACTAATGTGTGAGTGAGAGATGATGAAAAAATGAGAGTAAAAACCCTCAATATATACTGTATCAATGACCTAATTTTACTTTTAGGTCATAAAAAGGCCGACAAGGCCAAAGTGCTAAAAATCATACGGTTTTACATTAAATGGAAAATTAAAACCCTAATCAAGAAACATAAGGACGTCATCCCCTTTCTAGGCTGACGTTATCCCCTTCTAGGGAAAATGCAGCCTCCAGGAGCAAAACATTAGCCCCCCTTGGGCTTCTCCAAGCTGCCACACGTGCCAAACTGCCCTGTCCATCTACCAAAACGTCCATGAAGCAGGGATGAAGTCATGGACCTCATGGGTGACGTCCTAGGCCTTCCAAGGCCAATGTTCCACTGAAAAGGGCACAACCCCCCTAGGTCGAGATCTTCTAGGATGCCTCGGGTGGAACATCCTCCTCTTCCCCGGTGCAAAGCCCCTGATCCATCTATGTCCTATCTCTACCCCCTGATGGGGTCTCAACATCCATATGATGGGCTCTTCATCCCCATGGAGGTCCGAACTGATCATCTCCCCATGTGTATTAGTCCAAATGGTATGTTTCCATCGGGCATGATCCTGCACATCAACGGCTACACCATCCATGGGCTCATCAGTCACAACGATCATAGAAATTTCAATAAAATATCATCATCAATATTATTAAACATGTGCATGGAATCCCTAATACATCAATCAAATCTCAAAGACATTACACAAGCGTGCAATACACATTTGGATAAAATGACAGGGTGTCCCATTGGGCTAGTGTCCACTGGAAAAGAAGAGTTTCCGAAAGAGACCTCATCTAAGCCATGAAAGTGGGTGATGTGGTCAAGGGATGTCCAAGCAAGTGCGTGCAATGAGGGTAGAGGCAAAAATATTTACTTGTGGGTGCCTTTGTAGAAGGCAAGCTGCACCTATTGTGGATGTTAATATTTCCAAGCCCATGCCTTTATTCTTTCCTTTTATTCTTTATTTTTTTAATTTTCCTTTTTCTTCAAGAGGCTAATCAGGGGAAACTGCCCTGGCTTGGTGACCAGTGGCGATAATGTTACCCACAAGTACTTTTGCAGAAATGATAAGGTTGTCTTGTGATGATACCCCCTTTCCCTTGTCCATGCAACCAAGAGTCACTATCCTGGCATGGTAACCAGCTGGTGGAAATTTCATACTGCTAAGTACCCATGGACCTAATAGGATGGCTCATGATGAGACCCCATATCCTCTGACTAGGTCTTGTTTTGTTATGTTTTATGGGTCCCTCTTGTTTCTTGTTGAGAATCCTTTTATTTCTTTCTTGGGGATCCTTGGGCGAAGCATCTCGAGGTTTTATTTTTAGAATTTTAACTTTTTCCATCTTGCTTTTACCTTTTGGACCTTTAGCCCCTTCTTCCCATGAGGTAAGGTGCAAACCTATAAATAGGTGAACCCATTGCCTGGACAACTTGAATAGGATAGGTGAGAGGGAAGCAAGATGAAAAAGTGGTTCTATGAAGGGAGAAAACAATGGCTTTTTAGAATCCCCCCCTGGTGGAAAACCGAAACCAAGGATACAGGCTTACTAGGGCATCCTGTCAATCCCCCCAGATATGGTAAAGTGGGCAAGTGTAATATACAAGCATTTGTTAGAAACAAAAGGAATCAAATGCACATATTCAAGGGTTTTTATGATCAAAGTGACACATACCATGATACCTGAACTAATTACCTTATTGAGCAAGAACCATTTCTGACACAAGACTAAGACGATGGTGATGGATGTTGTTGCTGCTGACAAGATAAAGGTGCTGGAAGAAATAAAAGGTGGGCCCTCCAGGGCCATGCCAAATTAAATCTTGCTCTCGGTACTCCATGTCTATGACCTATAGGCCTTGAGACATGATCTCCTAGATATCCATAAAAGTGGGGGATAACATGCTATCAACCAGTGGAGTCTCCCCACCATCCTCAAGTTTGACTCCCGATAAGAAAGGAGTTAGAGTAGACTTGCAGTCTGTCATGTGAAATATCTCAAGGAGATATCGTGCATACTTGGCCTGAGACAGTTTGATGCTTGATGCATCCTGACTGATCTCGAGTCCAAGGAAGAAGTGTAGCAGACCCATGTTTGTCATCAAAAACCTATCATGTAGAATCCTCTTGACTATAGAAATTGTTGAAGTCGAGCACTCAATGATCAACAAATCATCGACATATAGAACTAAAAGTGAAAGTGAATCAGTTGTCCTGAGAATGTAGACATTCGGGTTTGATTTACAACATATAAAGTTTTGTGACAACAGGTAGGAATCCATCTTGACATACCATGCCCTCGAAGCCTACTTAAGTCCATAAAGTGACTTCTTCAGTCGATAGACCATAGATGAGTCTTGCATAAATCCATGGGGCTGCTCTATGTAGATCTCCTCAGAGAGATCACTGTGAAGAAATGCATTCTTCATGTCCATTTGATGGACTTCCCACCCTTTGTTTTCGCAATGGAAAGTGACAATCATATGGAATCCATGTTCTTTATTGGAGTGAAGGTCTCATCATAGTCAATACCATGAACCTAATGAAATCCTTTGGCAACAAGCTTGGATTTGTATCTTCTAATCTGTCCATCCACTGTGCTCTTGGTCATGTAGACCCATCTGCATCTGACAATTTTCCTTCCAAAAGGAAGGGGAACCAGATCCCAAGTCTAGTTCTCGAGGAGGGAGTTGTACTCCTCCTGCATCGAGGGTTCCCAAAAGGGATTTCCAACAACCTCGCCATAAAATTGTGGATCTGAAGACTAAACCAAGAACATATGCCTCCAGGGAAATGGTTCAGTGACAATGAGTGAAACAAGAGGCTCCTCAAAATCAGATTGAGTCCTCCTAGTATCAGCTGGATCACCAATGAGATCCCCTTCATCCTGAAGAGTAGTTTGTGCCCACTTGGGCCTCTACTATGGCTCTTCAATTGCATCTAGATGCTTTGAATCTGCATCTGACTATACTAACTCTAAATCTGAATCATGTAAGTCCTCTAAATCAAAACTCTTGTTTGAAGAAGAGTCAGAATGTGCATTCTCATCATCTCGGACAGGTGGAATAATGAAGGTGTCTGCATGCGTCTGTTCAGTTGCATGCAGGACATTTTCCTCGAATTGGAGACTACACTCAATGATGAGCCGATTCGAGGAAATATCAATAAGCCTATATCCCTTCACACCATCGGAGTATCCAACAAACCTACACTCAATTCTATGTGGATCAAGTGCCTTCCTCTTTTCAGAGGGAATCTGGGCCCATGCACGTGAACCGAAAATGCGAAAGTGGGTCACTTCCGGTTTGAGACTGCTCCAAGCCTCGTAGGGGGTCTTATCCTTGACAGATCTATGGGGAGATCTATTTTGTATGTATGTTTCACAATTAAGTGCTTCGGCCCATAGTATCTATGGTAGTGACTTTGCATGCAACATGCAAGATCCCATCTCCTTTAGAGATATGGTTTTCCACTCAGCAACGGAATCCCTACCTCATGGAAAAGATTATGGATCTCATTATTTACATACTCTCCCCCATTATCAGTTCAGAGGACTTTGATCTTCTTTCTGGAATGTGTCTCAACAAAGGCTTTGAAATCTTTGAGGTGTTGAAAGACCTCAGATATTTTCCTGAGAAAATAGATCCATGTAAAACGTGAGAAATCATCAAAAAAAATGAGAACAAACCTCACTTTGTTGATGGATGGATGCATAAAAGGACCCATAAAGTCACTGTGGATCAGATCTGAAGGTGCGGAGGCTCTATGAGACTTTCCCTTGTCGAATTTCTCTTGAGGGTGTTTCCCGAGAGAACATCCCTCACACACTTCCTTGGAGAAATGGATGTTTGGTAGACCATAAACCAATCTTTTCTTGATAATATGTTGCATGTATCTAAAATTCAAATGTCCAAACCTTTCATGCCATATCCTACTACTTTCATCATCATGAGTGAGCAGTAAAGAAGAATCAGTTTCAATGAATTCATAAAATGTATATAATCTAGACTGATGATTTAACTCACCGGTAGCAACCCTGGAGCTGGTTTGAATGTCATAGATTTCCATGGAATTTGGTGTGAATATGAATTTCTTTCCGGTACCATAATTATTCACTGATACACAAAGAGAAGGTTGATAGAAATCTTGGGAACATGCAACACATTCTTGAAGCTTCCATTGGTGAGTTCAATCCTTTCGTTTCCAGTGACTTTGAAAGAAGATTTGTCCCCCATCAGAATAAGAGGAACTTTGCATGCATCCAAAGAAGAATATACTGCTTTTGAGACAACCATGTGATGTTATGCTCCTGAATCTATGATCCAAGCATCGAGAGAGGAGTTGATAGCAATCAAGTCATGGCTATAAATGCCTTTCTTGGAATTCAAATCTTCTGGCTTCTTCTTCTTTGCACCCTCAGGGATGCGATCTCCAAAGTTGTTTTTCTGAAGTATTTGAGACATCATATCTATTTGTTTTCGCATGCATGAATATTTTGAATGGAATCCTTTGTGACACTACGTGCATTTCTCCCCTTTTCTTCCCTTTTCCCCTTTGGATCCAGAGGCATTGGTGAAGTGTTTTGTGTACCCTTCCTTCTTCCGATGTGCATGAGATTTTCGTTTATATTTATCTTTATATTTCTGATATTTGTGGCTTCCATCATGAATAGTGAGTGCATGTGACCTTGGGCCTTTGATTGTCCCCATGTTGATGAGCTAGGTTTGCTCTTGTGTCAAGGATTCAATAAAGTCCTTAAGAGAAGGCATCTTCTAGGTGGCTCCAGAGGTGAATTTGTCAATATGGAATGTAGATACGAATACAAAGAATTCAGGACCAAGCTTGGAGAGAATGGTTAGAACCATTTGTTTCTCCTCCTTTGATTTATCAATCCCGCAAGCTTTGAGTTGCGAGAGTAAATCCTTGAATTTTGTAAAGAAATCTTGGATATTATCGAATCTTTTTGGATCCAATGTGAGAAGCTCCACCTCCATCATGTGTCCCCTCATCTCATCCTGTTTTCCAAATATCCCTTCCAAGGTGGTTCAGGCTTCATTGGGAGTCTTACAGGATGATATGTGAAAAAGGAGATCCAGAGAAATAAGATTGCAAATTGTTCTGAGTGCCTCATCCATGTGATTTAAGTACTTGGATTTTATTATGGCTAATGTCTGTTTTGTATTTGTATTCAAGATTAACTTGTAGAACCCTCTAGTTCAAAGATGTATGGCTATTTTTTCCTTCCATGAAAAATAGTTATAAGGTGTAAGAATGAATTCTTTTTGGAATTCCATCTTTCCGCTGTCTTCAATCTTTTGTACCTACAAAAATTTTTGGTGTATCTTTATATTACGATTCCATCAGCCCTGATACCATGTAAATGTGTTTAATCTGCATAGAAGAGATCTAGATAAACAATAATACATACATTTTCACAAAGAATTGGATAAAGAAGAAGGAGAGAAAGAATGAAAGAATTCTCATTAACCGTTATGAATAATGAATAATTTACACATGATATACTCTATATATCTCAATGAGTGTGCATTGGAGGAGAACCAATGCACCATAGTGGTGGTATAGAGTGATATGGATACACACTAGTAGTTATGGTAGTGAAATGCCACCTATTCTAGTCTCTCAAGAACTTACGGGAGTGAACTGCCACCTAGTTGAGTTAACTTGTCAACTAGCATTTAGTTAACTGACTGAACAAAGAGTAGTGAGGATTTAACTCCTGGAATCAAGGGTAATGCACTAGTTTGGTGATGGTCCCAAGGCAAGGTTGAATTAGCATGGTGATGATCCCAATGTTGCATGGTGATAAAACCAATGCACTGTCTAAAATCAACTCAACTAGTCAAACTGAAGTGTCAATTGAAAGAGAATATTCTCCAGGTGGAATATTCTCCCCTAAAATATAAGAGATTGTATAATGACTAATTATGACTAATAAACAAGTAAAATCCTTAGGAAAAATAAATCTTAGGTGTGTGTGAAGTAACTCCAACAATAAATATGAAAGGCAATAATAAATGTCTTAACCTAGCATGGATAATGGTCACTCAAATCTTTAGGGTTTTGTATAATAAAAGGGACCTATCAATCACATTAAAATTTTAAAATCAATAGTGGATTTTTTTAGGTACTTTACCATGATTTGAGTTAGCCACCCAAAATGAACATATAAGTTGGGCACGCTAAGAAATGATTTTCACATTTTGAAACCTGTTAATCCATTGTTGGAAAGTGATGGAGGAGAATCAATTTCAAATTCAAAGACTCAAGTGTGGAGGCAGGGATATGACATCTTAGCATGACCAAATTTCAAATCAACATTTAACTTAGTAACATAACAAGTTTTTGAGATATTTTGGAAACAACGTTTTTAAATTTATATTGTTTATAAATTCTTACACGACTGTAAGGAGTTGCAAATAAAGAGTTTCAACTCTTATATGATAATAACTAATAGTTATTGTAATAGGACAAAGTAGGTAATCATTAGAAACTGATAGGATAGGTTGCAGAGAGGAAGAAGAAGAGCTTGAGGAGCTACTCCTCAGATATTTTTGTTTTATGGTTGTATTGTATTAGACAAGAGTAGAGTAGAGTAGAAGAGTAGAGTAGCATATAGGAAAAGAAGAAAGATGCAGTGAAGAATTGTAATACTATGTAACTTTATTTCATGAATGAATAGAGCAGAAAAAATTGATCCAGTTCCTTGGGCAGTGTTCATTTTGAATTGAGATTGAATGAATGTTATATTTTTTGTGTGTTTTAGTTCATTACATTTATGTATGATTGTTCATAGTTGATCATATGAATTTGTGACAAATTGGATAATTTTCAATCGTTTCTCTTCTTAGAACTCATATGCAAGTGCATCTCGTACGCAAGGAGTGCATCGATAGAGTATTGAGTTGACGCAAAGAAGCTCAGAAGGAATGAAAGGAACTTAGAAAAATTGGAAGCAGTGTGCAGAGTCAAGGAGCAAGAAAGTGTCGAAGAACTAGAACACATAAGCGCAAGGAGTGTAGGAATAATTTCTTTCAAAGAAATCCTTGGATTTGAGTTTCTCAAGATCCTAGAAACACAAGGAGTTTGTGGGAGATAAAAATCCTCAAAGGGATCAAGCTAAGAAGGGAGAGCGAGGAGAAATATTCAAAAGGAGTGAAGGTCTGAAGACTTCATGAAATATTGGTTAAGATCCCTCCAGGAGAGAGTGGGATAATTATGGATCGTTGGATCTAGGCAAAGTGCGCAAGCGTTAAGTCTCTTGGTACATACAAAAGAGTGGAACCAAAGTCCCAAAGTGATTAGGGACCGTTCATCATAAAGAGGGACATGTGGCGCAAGATCTACAACTTCAAAAGTTCGTAGACCAGAAGGAGGTGAAATCGTGGAAGTAAATCTCGACCATTGATCGTCAGGGGGGGTACGTGTCAACATATTTGAGGCTTCAGGAAAAATCACTTCAAAGATTTCAGTTGAGAGTTGAGACTCTCGAAACCCGAATTATGGAGTGTATCTAGACCATCATATCCATAGGCACCCGAGTGATGGATTGTGAGCTTCAGGAGGAAGCAAAGGTGGAGTGTTGAAACTCCCAAACCATGAATAACTGAAGTAGTTGGGGACCGTCAATTTGTAGGAGGACATGCATTAACTGATTCTGTACTCCGGGTAAAACACTCGGGGAAAAAGCGAGCGTGGAGAAGTTGAGAATTGATATTTTTGAAACCTGAAGATTTGACATGAATCATAACCATCTGATTCAAAAGGATACGCGACAGAAATACATGGACTTCGGGTGAATCCCCAAAGTTAATCGTATTCATCGATCTGTGTGAGACATGCGTCAATAGATCGTTAGCTTTGGATAAAAGAATTTTGGGGGAAAGTGAAGGTTGAGAGTTGAGATTTTCGAAGTCTGAAGTCTCAAAGTGGTCTAGGGCCATCGATTCAAGGAGGACACGTGGAAATATATCTTCCATTGCAGAGAATGTAAGGTTTGAGAGTTGAAAACTCTGAAACCCAAATTGCGAAGCAAATCACGACCGTTGATTTGAGCGGGGCACGTGTCGATAGATCGTAAAGTGAGAACACATGACCCAGAGAGAAGGAAGGAAAGGAGGTAGATCTCAGACATTGATCAAGAGACCCCACCCGGGATTACAATATCAATGGTCATGCTCAATTGCGGGGATAAAAAGTGCTCGAGATTTAAAAATTTGAGAGTGGGCCGCAATTGAAACCACGGTATCCCCAAAAGGATGCGTGGAGATTAGTAGTGAATTGTTGGGAGAAAGAGATGTGGTTTCAAACCAATTTTCATCACCATGCAATCACATGTTTACATGATTTCATAGCCCAAGGTCACATCCAGGAAGGGGCTAATGGAAAAGAGGTTAGCGTTTGAAACATGATAGTTCAACAACGTGAAGGGAGAGGTTGTGTGTGCGATAAAACCTACACCGAAAGGCTAAAAGAGCCTATGTTTACTTGCAAAGTGAGACCATAAAGGGTTCAGAGAGCTGATTTGGCTCGCAGAATCAAAGATCCTTGCCCGGGACGTCACGTAGCCTGAGGGAGAGTAGGGGGGATCCATTAGGTGGTATTAGAGCTATTGAACTTGTTTGCAGACAATATAAAAAGGAGAAAGGAGATAAATTGATATAATTTGCGGTATCAAGAGTTGATTTTGTTTATAAACTATGAAGGTGAGGCAGTGGAATCATGCCACCTAGAAGACGTAGAGTGAATCCAGAAATGGAAGAAGAAATGAGGTGACTCAGAATGAGACTAGACACCATGGAAACAATGCAGAGGAGATCATGAGACACTGGAGATATCAGTGAATTTGAAAGAGAAAAGATAGAGGTTGAAGAATATGTAGCTAAGGATGTTGCAGAAGACCTCTTATTGAAAGTTATTTCAAGAATAGGGGCCAGAGCAAAAACAGAGGTACCAATGTATGAAGGCAATTTATAAGTTGAAGAATTTTTGGATTAGGTACGTTCTATGGACAAGTACTTTGATTATGAATATATCGAAGAATAGAATATGGTGAAGCATGCAATGACAAGATGGAAAGGTCATGGAACACTATGGTGGGGCGAACTGCAAGTCGATCGCAGATGCAAGGGAAAATAGAAAATTTAAAGCTGGGATGGGATGGTAGAGAAGCTAAAATAAAAATTTATCCTAAAGGAATATCAAATCAATATATTCAGAAGATTGCAGAACATGAGATACAAAATCTTATCAGTGAAGGAATACATTGAGGAATTTTACAGACTAAATATCAGGGCTGGATAGAAAGAGAATGAATATGAAAAAACAAACTGGTATATTAATGGAATCGGATATGAAATACAAGAGGAGATCATCATGATGTTTGTTAGCAAATTCAGGGATTCTTATCAAGCAACCTTGAAATCTGAAGAGAAATTGGCTAGAAAGAAAATCCAATGAAACAGAGGAGGAAATTCAAGCAAAGGTAAGGGAACCATCAGAGAGAAGTTCCAAAAACCAAAGCTTAAATCTAGGAAGAAACACAGTCACCGTGGGAAAGACGGAAGTCCCAAGGAATGAAAACATGGAGGAAGAAGCTCTTTTCCTAGAGGAAGAGGAAGAGCCATAGGAGGTGAAAGTAGTTGTTATTCTTGTGGAAAGACAGGGCAAATATCTTGAGAATTCCTGGAGAATAATAAAGACACTAGAGGAGGAGAAGCACACATTTGTGAAGCACATAAGCATGTGGAAGAAGAAGCAACAAAAGGAGGAAAAAAAATGATGATGAGGAAAGTTCTTCTTAAACCAGAGAAGGGCGTGGAGGAACTAGTTCAATGAACAAGTATATTTAGAACTGCTTGCAAGACAAAAGACAAAGTTTGCAAGGTGATCATAGATAATGGGAGTACTGACAATATAGTATCCACATAGATGGTGGAGAACCTAGAGCTGAAGACAACTGCACATCCAAACCCATACAAAGTATCATGGTTGCAGAAAGGACACCAAGTAATAGTAAGTCAACAATTCCAAGTTGAATTTAAAATAGGAGGTTACAGGGATGAAATATTATGTGATGTAATTCCTATGGATGTATGTCATATTTTATTGGGGAGACCATGGAAGTTTGACGTAAAAGTTATTCATGATGGGAGGAAGAACACTTCTACCCTATAAAAGAATGGTAGGACACACATGTTGTTTCCAATATAAGATAAAGAGTAAAAGAGGAAATATAGTTCAAGTATGCTTCTCATGAGTGGGAAGGAACTCTTGAACGAATTCAAGAAGGAGTAGGAGATGCAGTTTGCTATAGTGAGGAAGCCCATATTTATCCTTACAAATACTTCTGTGGAGGATTTACCTGAAAAAATATAAGAACTGTTAGAAACATTTGCTGACATAGTGGTGGATGAATTACCTCACTCATTTCTACCCATTAGAAGTATAATCCATCATATTCAACTTATTACAGGAGCTAGTTTAACAAAGAAATAGCTTATAGCTTTACACCTAGAGAGAATGAGAAGTCAAAAATCAATTCCAAGAGTTGTTGGAAAAATGTTTAGCCAGCAAAATCCTAAGCCCATGCACAGTACCAACTGTGTTGATTCCAAAGAAGGATGGAGGATGGAGAATGTGTATAGATTCCAGAGCCATCAATAATATCACCATTAGGTATATATTCCCTTTACCCAAGATGGACGATTTTATGGATTGTTTGAGTGGAGCAAGCTATTTTTCCAAGATAGACTTGAAGAGTTGATATCATCAAATAAGGATGAGAGAGGGAGATGAATGGAAGACAACATTCAAGACAAATGGAGGTTTTTTTAATGGCTAGTCATGCCATTTGGGTTGACAAGTTCCCCAAGCACATTTATGAGATTAATGAATGAAGTATTGAAAGACTTCATAGGAAAATTTGTCATAGTGTATATGGATTACATATTAATCTTCAATAAGACAGAGGGAGAACACTTAAAACATTTGACAACAGTGATGAGGATGTTGGAACAAGAAAAATTGTTGATAAATTCAAAGAAAAACTCTTTTATGGAGACAAAACTCATATACTTGGGTTTTTTGATCTCTTCAAATTAATTGAGGATGGATCCAAAAAATGTGAGAGAAATCAAAGAATGGTCATCTCCAGGAAGCATTTTTGAAGTAAGAAGTTTTCATGGGTTAGCAAGTTTTTATAGAAAGTTTATCAGAAATTTTAGTGGTATCTATATGCCCATGCTAGACACTATGATGAAGAAACACAAGTATTTTAATTGGACATAGGAAGATGAAAAAAGTTTCAAAGTGTTGAAGGAGAAGATCACAAAACAACCAATTATGGTCTTACCAGATTTTGGAAAAACATTTCAAGTGAGATGTGATGCAATTGGAGTAGCTATTGGAGCAATCTTGAGTCAGGATAATAGGCCAATTGCTTATTTCAGTTAGAAGTTGAATGGCACCAAGAAGAAGTATTCCACATATGACAAATAATTTTATGCAGTAATTCAAGCTTTGAAGAAGTGGAGGAACTATCTAATTCCTAAAGAATTTGTCTTGTACAGTGATAATCAGCTTTGTATCTTATTACTAGGCAATAAAAGTTGAATCAGAGACATGCTAAATGGGTAGAATTTATGAAGAATTTTACTTTTGTTATTAAACATATTGTTGGAAATGCTAACAAAGTTGTTGATGGTTTGAGCAGGAGGAGTTTAATTGTACAGGAATTCCAAGTGGATACCTTAGGGTTTGAGCACCTCAAGGAAATGTATCATGAATATCAATATTTTAAGGAGGCTTATGAGGCATGTAAGAATCCTTTGCTGGGAGATAAAATCCCATGGACAAAATATTTGACCGAGGATGGATTATTGTTCAAAGGGAGCCAACTATGCATACCAAGATGCTCAATGAGAGATAACTTGCTGAAAGAGAAACACAGTGGAGGTTTAGCTAGACATTTTTGTCATCATAAGACATTTTCATGAGAAATTCATACTATTGGCTGAGAAAGAGGGCATAGGTGAAACATTTTGTGAACAAATGTAGAATTTTCCAGTATGAAAAAGAAAGACTACTGAACATTGGTTTGTATCATCCATTACCATTTTCAAAAAGGCGATGGGATGCAATCGGTATGGATTTTGTATTGGGATTTCCAAGAACCCAAAAAGGGAGTGATTTTATATTTGTTTTGATGGACATATTTAAAAAAATGGAACATTGCATGCCATGCTAGAAAACAAATGATGCTACAAACATATCCAATATTTTTTCATAGAAGTGGTGAGACTACATGTTTTTCCTAGGAGCATAGTCTCAAACAGAGAAACAAAATTTGTAGGACACTTTTGGAGAAATCCATGGAAGAAGCTGGGGACAAAATTTTCCTTTAGTTCAACATATCACCCTCGTATGGATGGACAGACTAAAGTAGTGAATAGGATTCCGGGAAACTTGTTAATAAATTTAGTCACTAAACAAGGTCGTCAATGGGATCAGATTCTGGCACAAGCAAAATTTGCATTTAAAAACTCAGTGAACAGGAGAACTGTAAAAAGTCCATTTGAAATTGTGTATGGCATATATTGAAGAGGGATTACAGAGTTGAGATATCTGAACCAAGATTAATTCAGAAGTGTTGGCGCAAAATATTTTGCAACAGAAATGAAAAAAATCCATGA
Organism: Picea sitchensis; assembly: GCA_010110895.2. Classification (NCBI taxonomy): domain Eukaryota; kingdom Viridiplantae; phylum Streptophyta; class Pinopsida; order Pinales; family Pinaceae; genus Picea; species Picea sitchensis. The sequence goes on from SNQJ01S0063416.1 coordinate 37,521, forward strand.
CAGAGTTAGAGAGCAGTTACAGGACAATAACTTGAAATATAAGAACCGAGTTGATCAAAAGAGGATAAAATTTCAATTGGATGTAGGAGATGAATTTTTAGATAATTTGAGAAAAGAGAGGTTCCCAAGGGGAACATATAACAAGTTGAAGATGAAGAAGATAGGACCATGCAGTTTTCTCAGAAAATTTGCAGCCGACACTTATGAAATTGGATTGCTAGACAATGTTGGGATATCACTGATATTCAATGTTGCAGACCTATATCCTTACATGAGAGATGATGCAGGAGAATCAAATGATCAGAAATAATTTCAGTGGAATGAAAAATTTCCCACAATAGAAAAACCTCAGATGGAGAAAATCATAGAATATAAAGTTGGAAAGAAGACCAGGAGGAAGACATATCTTGAATACTTAGTGAAGTGGAAAGATCATCCAGTGGAAGATTCAATTTTGGTCACTGAACCTAATATTTTGAAGCATGTAAAAATAGTATAGGAGCTCATCGAAAAGAGTACATGAATATTTTAGCCATGGGAGTATGATGCAGGAGCATCAATTTCAAAATCAAATATGCAGGCATGGAGGTAGGGATATGACATCTCATCATGACATAATTTGAAATCAACATTTAACTCAGAAACAAAACGAGTTGTTGAGATATTTTGGAAACACCATTTTTATATATATCTTGTTTTTAAAGTCTTATACGACTATAAGGAGTGGAAGATAGAGAGTGTCATCTCTTATCTAATAATAAATGCTAGTTATTGTAATAGGACAAAGTGGGTAATTTCTAGAAATTGATAGGATATGTTGCAGACATGATGAAGAAGATCTTGAGGAGACACTCATTAGAAATTTTTGTTTTGTGGTTGTATTCTATTAGACAAGAGGAGAGAAGAGTAGAAGAGGAGAGTAGTAGCTAGGAAAAGAAGAAAGATGTAGTGAAGAACTGTAATACTATGCAATTTTATTTCATGAATGAATAAAGCAGGCAAAAGTGTTCCAATTCCTTGGACAGTGTTCATTTTGAAGTGAAATTGAATGAATGTTATATTCTATGTGTGTTTTAGTTCATTACGTTTATGTATGATTGTTCAGAGTTGATCATATGAATTTGTGACAAATTTGATAAGTTTCAATTGTTTCTCTTATGAGAAATCATATGCAAGGAGTGCATCGACAGAGTCTTGAATTGACTCAAAGAAGTTCAGAAGGAACGACAGGAACTTAGACCAAGTGCAAGGAGTGCACAGAGTCAAGGAGCAAGAAAGTGTCAAAGAACCAAAACAGAGAAGGGCAAGGAGTGCAGGAAGAATTTCATTTAAAGAAATCCTTCGATCTGAGTTTGTTTAGATCCAAGAAATGCAAGGAGTGTGTGGGAGATCGAAATCCTCAAAGGGATAAAGATCAGAAGTGATAGCAAGGAGAAATATTCAAAAGGAGTGAAGGTATGAAGACTTCACGAATTATTGGTTAGGATCCATCCAAGAGAGAGAGGGATCATTCCAGATCGTTGGATCTGGGAAATGTGCACGAGCATTAAGTCTCTTGGACGTACAGGGAGGGCATAATACCAAAGAACCAAAGTCCCAAAGTGATTAGGGACCGTTCATATAAAGAGGGACAGGTGACACAAGATCTACAATTTCGGAAGTTCTTAGACCAGTAGGAGGTGAAATCGTCAAAGTAAATCCTGACGGTTGATCGTCATGTGGGGTACGTATCAACAGATTTGAGGCTTCGGGAAAAATCACTTAGAAGATTTAAGTTGAGAGTTGAGACTCCCGAAACCTGAAGTATGAAGTGGATCTCGACCGTCATATTCAGAGGGATGAGTGGTGAAGGATCATGAGCTTAAGAAGGAATCAAAGGTGGAGTGTTGAAACTCTTGAAGCCCGAATAGTCGAAGTAGCTGGGGATCAGCGATCTATAGGAGGAAACACATCAACCGATTGTGTACTCCCAGTAAAACGGTCTGGGAAAAAGCGAGCATGGATAAGTTCAAGATTGATATTTCCAAATGTTGAAGATCCAAAGTGAATCATAGTCATCCGATTCAAAAGGATAGGCGACAAAAAATTGTGGACTCCAGGTGAAGACACAAAGTGAATCATAGTCGTCGATCTGTGGGAGACACACATCAATAGATCGCGAGCTTCAGATAAAATCATTTTGGGGGAAAGTGAAGGTTAAGAGTTGAGATTTTCGAAGTCCCAAAGCAAGCTAGGGCCATCGATTCGAGGAGGACATGTGGAAGGAGATATTCCATTATGGAGAAAGTAAGGTTTGAGAGTTGAAAACTCTGAAATCCAAATTGCGAAGAAAATCACAACTGTTGATTTGAAGGGGGCGCATGTCAATAGATCGTAAAGTGAGAACACGTGATCCAAAGAGAAGGAAGGAAAGGAGGAATATATCATCAATTGATCAAGAGACCCTGCCCGAGATCACAAGATCAACGGTCATGCTCAATTGTGGGGACAGAAAGTGCTCGAGCTCTAAAAATTTGAGAGCGGGCTGCAATTGAAACCATGGTATCGCCAAAAGGACATGTGGGGATTGGTAGTGAATTACGAGGAGAAAAGCAGTGTGGTTTCAAACCACTTTTGGTTACCTCACAATAACATGTTTACGTGAGTTCATAGCCCAACATCACATCCAGGAAGGGGCTAATCGAAAAGGGGCTAGCACCTGAAACACGATAGTTCAACAGTGCGAAGGGAGAGGTTGTGGGTGCCATAGAACCTACACCAAAAGGCCAAAAGAGACTGTGTTTAGTTACAAAGTGAGACCATCATGGTTTCAGAAAGCCAATTTGGCTCGCAGAATCAAAGATCCTTGACTGGGAGGTCGCGTAGCCCTAGGGAGAGTAGGGGGGCTGCATCATAAAGATTACTGAGTAAATTGAGTGTTGAAAGTAAGCTTTACTAATTTAGTATATGATGCCTTTGGAAATCTTTCACGATTTAAAATATGATGCAAAATATGTTAACAAACCAATTTTTCCATTACAATTGTATTGAATTATCTAATATGAGTACCTTGTATATTCATATTCCCTTGGATATTCCTTAGACTTTGAATTTTCCAATATCAGTACCTTCTGTTTGCACTCCACATTTATGGAATATTTACACAATGCAAGTTTATCTTAATAGGAAGATGTCACAAATTGTAGATATGATATATATCTAATTGATTTGATTTGATATAATAGAAAAAATGTGATTAGTTCTTTTAAACATTATGATTTGATTGAATTTCACCATTTGTAAATCATATCTCATATCTTATCTTTATATGTTAATTTGTAAATAATATCCTTTATCTTTGTTTGTTAATTTATAATTTTTATTTCCCCGGATGGGGTGTCACACGGAGCATCGTGGCAGGAATCGGTTGCAGGTACAGGAGGCCGTGGAACGGAGACACATGCTGGGCATGTGCAACAGGCTGCCACCCCACCTGATATTTAACTGCGTTAACTCTGATATGATACGCATTCACGTCAAAGTCCTTTCCCTGCAGTTCCAAACGCGCTGTGGTATTATGGCGATTGTTAATTCAACTTTGCTGTTAG
>SNQJ01S0063416.1:41117-53227 GCA_010110895.2 Picea sitchensis
TCTTTCTCTATTAATTTGTAAATGATATCCTTTGTTTTTGTATGTTAATTTATAATTCATGTAAGGAGATTTTATTGTCAACTATTAATTTGTAAATCATATCCGTTATTTTTGTATGTTAATTTATAATTTATTTGAGGAGATTTTATTGTGAACTACTTTTTACTTGATTGAATTTTATCGTTTGTAAATCATATCCTTTATCTTATCTTTCTCTGTTAATTTGTAAATCATATTCTTTATCTTTGTCTGTCAATTTATAATTTATGTAAGGAGATTTTATTTTAAGATAGGATTTATTTGTGAATTATTTTTTACTTGATTGAATTTATCATTTGTAAATCATATCTTTTATCTTTATAATCCACCTATTGAGTGATGTTTAGTGATGTTTTATGAGACAAATTTAATTTGAAAGTTTAGACATTTTAGGAAAATCTAGATCGACAAATAGACCTTAGTATTTTGAGAGAAAATTGAAAATAATTATGCTTCAAGCTTAAAACGAATCTAAATATTATGGTTAATAAATATTAAAATTTATATCATTTTCCCAAAAAGAACTTATTTATCTTAATAAGAAGTTTATAGTATTGAAATTTATATACTTATTCCCTACCAACCACTTATTTATGCTATCAAGTTTTGACAAAATCCTAACAAGACCAAGACCACATAAGTTGAAAGTTCCTAACGATACCAAGACCACATAAGTTGAAAGTTCACACCTTGAGAAATATGTACTCTTGACCATTGTACATGGACATTAATGATTTTCTTATATGTTATGCTTTTCATAAAAGAATAAATTCAAAAATTAACAATATTAAATAATTAGAAAATATTTTTTGTATTTTGATTGGTATGAAGATATTTTAAGTTTTTCAAAACATATAAATATTTTTTTTTATCTTTATGAAATATTTCGATATAATTTTTTTTTTTTTTAGGAAAAACTTATTTCATTATAAAATATAAAAGGAAAACACCATGGCATGAAACAATCTATCATATTTGTGACACTCAAAGGGTTGAAGATGAAAAACACTTTCTCCTTGAGTTCCCTTGTATGAACACATTAGTTATATGTGTTATAGAATATTTCCTATGTGGACATGTGAAATCTCCCTTGGATTATCAGACCCCTATTACCAAGAAAAAAAGGTAAAAAAGGTTGTTATATTCCTTTCAGATCTAACTTATCTAGTTAAATGGGGAGAAAAAAAGTGTGACATACATTATTCTGGTGAGTGTCCTTTGATGTTCAAAATCTTGAGCTTGATTCCTAAGATCCCTGATCCTAGAAAGAAAGAAAAAAAGATACCTTTCTTCCACTCTATATATTTAACTAAACATATCTACCTATGAATATTGAACGACAATAGACAAGTAGATGCAAAAGTATACATACTTGCAGGAAATAGGCCAAGTATATTAATTTGAGAACCAAAATAAAGTACTTACAATATGAATTTGAGGATTCATCAACTCCTGCAGGTCCTCTTCATCAAACCCTTTGCATGAACAACATAAGATCAAAATACCGATATTATTATTGATTTCTTCCTCCTCCCCCATGGAAAATATTTCAATTTATAGGCATGAGAAGTACAACTACCATGAGAAAATGAGGGATATGGATGAGGAGAGAGACCCTTGAGATTTGGATCATATCCTAGAGTGAATCCCAAGCATGAGGGTTGAACATAACTAACCCAATATGAGAGAGCTGGCCCATAGAATTTTGTTGAGAATATCCCTCTTTTTCCTCAACAAGAATGGTGCTCCCCTATAGTGAGAGACATGGTGAAATATTAGATTGGGCGCTCCATAAACATGGTAGAGAGGGTGCCATGGAAGCCCCCAAATATGGTCAGGGAGGTGCCACCCTTAACAAATGCTAAAAAACTAATTGAATTTTGCAAGGAAAATTTGTGTATCAACTGTCAATGATGGGGATTTTCTCTCTAACATGATTTGGAGGTTGTAGAAAATGTTTCTAATGGGTTAATTGAGTTGCGAAACTTACAAAAAGTGCATGAAGCATGTTACAAAATTTTTGACACTTGTGATAGTTGAGTGAATACATTTAAGACACTTGCGACACTTATACTATGACGTTTGTTCCACATTCGACACTTACAACATTTAAAACATGACGTTTGCACCACATGAGACACTTGTGACACTTGATATGCAAGTGTGGAATTTTGATACGTAACAGATTTCCCCCAAAAGTGTGAGTTTATAAGAGAAAATTGATGAATGAAACACTTTGTTCAATGCAAGGGTGATGGAGTCATAGAACTTGGTAGAAGATGAAAACAATATTAATATATGTTTCATTCCCGAGGCAAGAATGACTATGCTCGAGTCAGAGAACCTAGTAGAAGTAACAAACAATCATCAAACAATATTAATATATGTTTCATTCCTGAGGTAGGAATACCTATGCTCAGAACATAAATGACTCAAAGAATGGTCGATGACCAGTACACAACAGATCCATAGTGATATTGACTAAGGAGATGGCCACCAGAGATACAATGTGGATCCATTTCTCCATGACATGAACTAATCGCAACCATGAAAAAATACACAATGGAGCTATGATATTACAAGAACATAGCCATAGACCAATACAAAGTGGATGTATGTAAATCATTCAAATAATATTTGTCACAACCTAGGAAAATCACATGACAGAGTGGGTGCTCAACGTAGGGTCTTATCCTGATTCCCAAATAGTACGATTCTATCAATGTAAACAAATGTTTTGGTGTCGAACATGGTAGAAACATCTTGATTATCGATCATTTATGTATATCGTTAACAAGCACAATGGAAATCACCAATAATGTCAGTGATTCCCAATATATGTAAAGTACATCCCAATGAATGTGAAAAAATGAATTGGAGTCGAACATTCGTGGGTCAATTGATGAGGGGTTGATAATGTAAACCATTTTTCCAGGTGAGGAGGTCTCCCATTGAGGCATGCATGTGCCAAGGTACTATTGTGTTTCTAATTCGAATTACCAGATAATGTGCTGAAGTCGATAGGAAAACACTCGTTGAAGGATCATCCACACAAAAATATCCTAGGAAAGTGATATGAGTTTGGAAATATGGACTGACACAGGGAAAAAAATTAGTAATACTGTGTATGGTTGATCTGTGTAATACTTCCCTTGAAAATTTATGAGGCATGACACAATATTGGCATCTTTCGAATCAATTGAGAAAATGGACCAAAACATAGTAGGACAATGACTGGGGAACTTTTCGTATGAGCCGAAGGATTAATAAGACTCATAGGATTGGTATGAATCAAGGGAGAATGAATTAACCAAATATAAGGTGAAATGTAGATAGGTGCCATGTTCAAGGGAGACAACAATAGTTGCCTTAAAGGTTTCAAGACACTTGACCCACTTCCTTAAATTTTTCCCCCATCCAGATAGATGAGTACGTATTTCTTGTTTATCGAGATTGAGGAGGATAACAGGTGCTTGGTATAACTCACCTTTGGTAAGTTCCTCTTCCTATGTTTAACGAACTGGAAGAAGTAAGGGTTTGTCCCTAGATGGGCCCTTCAATGTATGATTTTATGAGTCCAACAAAGGAAAACTTTGTTTGTTTTCATGTTTAGGGTGTTTGAAAAAAACATAAAGAAAACTTCGTTGGTGTTCTTTTTCATAATTTTAGTCTCTAAGGCCCGAAAAGGAATAAAATAATACAACGAAGAACTCTTCTAGGAAATGTTTGACTAGAGTATTGTTTTTTTGTAGTTAGTCTACTGGGACCGAGAAAGGGGTTTCATCTTGACCATGTTAGATATATAATACTCCTATTCATTTCCCATGGTTTTATTAATCATTTTGATGCTTATTTCAATGGTTTCAAGCTTGTTAGAGACCTCTAATGCACCCTACTAGGGTGGCTCTTCCCTAGTGTATCATGAGGGGCACTATCCTAGATATTGGTGCCCTGGTACCCATGATAAGGGGGCACCAATTCTTTGTAAATTCTTGTAGGTGGGCGTCAGGTGCATAAATCCATTTGTTTCTCGCATTTTAACCTCTGAAAACATATTCTCTTGGTTTAGGATTTTGGCTAATTCTTTTTATTGTTGAAATGTAGGGATTTAATCAACCAAAATGCTTGAATGGAAAGAAAAGTAGCATGAGAATGACTATGTCACCACCTTACTTGACCCTCAAATGAGGGAAGCTCTACGAAATTGCGGGCTACTAAAATACTTCAAGAAACAAAATATGCAAAAGGAGATACTTCTCCTTGAACATCTGATTGGATTATGGGATAATGACAAGTAGGCCTTCCGGGTGGGATCTCACAAGTTGGATATTGACATTGAATATGTGTATTTTCTCACAAGGATATTGAGGACAGGGGCACCCATCATCATATCTGGTCATTGGACCATGCCACAACAAACATATGAGTATATAGCACAATTTTGTGTGTCAAGATCACACAAGGAGAGTGGAAGGATTGTTATTAAAGATGTGAGGGACCTATGTAATGACCCCTCAACCGTTATAGCTAAAAGCTAAGAAAAGAGAAATATTTTTTTTGTTTTTATGCAGGAAGGTAACGACGACAATAGTTGAACCACACAACCTGACGACGAACACACACACAGAGTTCTAGCCACATAAAACAATGACTCAACGCACGATCACAATGATCAACTGGGCAAAAAATGCATAAATCAAAAGATAGGAAACGACTCCCCACCGAGCACACAACACGACGAAGCTTACAAGACAAGGACAACATCCACAATATTGACACAATGGTCTCAACGACTAGTCACTAGAACCTCTATGGCATGGAAAACCCAACGCATGAAGGCATTGCAACCCAAGCGCCAACAATGAAATTACAGGATCAAACAACTCCCACAATGGGAAGCACAGACTCCGACCAAGTTATCAATCGCCTCTATCCAATAGGGCGTGCCATGATCCCCTCCTCAAGAATCATGTCATCCTTAGGTGATAGGTGCAGAAATAACCTTGGTGCAACATGACCTATCTTAACCAAGGACTCAATATAAATCTGACACGCTAGGAGACAAATAATGAAAATAAGACTACACCCATACCCCAAGCAACAGGTCGACAAGATGCAAGATGACGAGAATCAAAAGGAAAAACACAAGCTAATACTTGACTCCACCAACAACCCAACCATTAACTGATAAGCAATATGTCTAAGTGGAAAGGTTGAACTGTTACCAAGCTACTATGGTTAAAAAGGTTATCACGAGGTGAATTGAGTTAGGCCTTGAACAACGTCAAGAAACACTGACTAACAATTATTCACTATCCATTAAATTAAGTGACTACTCATCTATGCTACTTATAAATAATTGACCTGTTATCTAGATTGACAAGTCCTAATTAATCAACAAACAAAAATCTAATTTAACAATTTAACAGTAGATAACGATATTAACTATATCAATATATAACTTTATTAATGTAACAATATTAGCAATATCCACATATATCACTAGTTATAACACTATCAACAATATTAATTACAACATGTTGTCCATGATATATAAAATATGTTGGCGACTAAAATGAAATTTGTTGCCTAAACTATATAAGTGGTTTTCGTTAGTATATAATGATTCCCAATATGTCAATATCAATATATCGATATTCCCAAGTGAGTACATATCAATAAACACGTGGTCCCACACCATGATATCAATAATCACACTGTCCAAATTCTCGATGTCTAGATGACATCCAGTGAGAACGCGGCCTAAAGCATGCTGCCAAGCATTGATACCCTGTCTATAATAAATATTTAAGACTTTCCAACTCTGTATTCATTGTCATATGACATAGGCTATTTATTAGACAAACCTGATTCTATTTATTAAACGCTATCCAACAACAACAATTATTAATAGATGAACGTTTTCTAGCAACAATAATGTTATTTATTATCGTTGTCATAAATATTCAAATTGCAGTCACCCATAACAAAAATCACTGGGTAATAAAGAGAGGAAATTGTTGTGCAAAAGATTCAATCAGAGTCACCCCAAACCATAAAATCATTGTGAAATAAAGATAGGAAATTGTTGTGCAAGGGATTCCAAATCACAGTTACCCCAAACATAAAATCACTAGGAAATAAAGAGAGGAAATCGATGTGCAAGGGATTACAAATCACAGTCACCCCAAACATAAAATCCCTGGGAAATAAGGAGAGGAATTCGTTGTGCAAGCGATTCAAATCGTAGTCACCCCCAAAGCATAAAAAACATTGTGAAATAAAGACAGAAATTCATTGTGCAAGCAATTCAATTCGCAGTCACCCCAAAGCATAAAAATCATTATGAAATAAAGAGAGGAATTTTTTGTGCAAGCAATTCAGATTGCAGTCACCAAAAGTCATGAAATCGATGTGCAACAAAGAGAGGAAGTCGCTTTGCAAGCAATTCAAATCGCAGTCACCCCCAAAGCATAAAAATCATTGTGAAATAAAGAGAGGAATTCGTTGTGCAAGCGATTCAATTCGCAGTCACCCCAAAGAATAAAAATCATTGTGAAATAAAAAGAGGAATTCGCTGTGCAAAATATATTACAAGTGCAGTCTACAAAGGGTATAATCACAGCGAAAAATAATAAACCTCAACCATTACATAGGAGAGAAAAATGCTACCATATACAATGAAAACGCCAAGAAAATTTGCAGGGTAAAATTTGCCATTAAAAAGTGATAAAAACACAGAGTGTAATCGCTAGGGAGTGCATTAAACACAGAGCTAAATTATCCAAGAATATATTAAAAAAGCAGAGTCAAAAATTTTGTGGATGAGTGTGTTGAAATGCAGAGAATAATTGCCATCAAATAAAATCAAACACAGATTTAAGTTGCCAGGAATGTATTAAAACGTAGATTAAACAAAGGAGCTGTGGTGCCAACCATGATTACAATTGTTGAGGGTAAGATGTCAAGAAGAGTGGGTTGAATGATGGGTAAGGGTGGAAACATTGAGATTACTAAACACAGTTCTCAGATGACGATAGCATTTAGGACATAGAGGTGATATAAAATGCAAAGCCCAATGCAAAGGTGGAGATCAAAACACAAAGATAAGAAGGGTAAACAAATGGACAAAAAATCCTTCGCTCATCATCCTGGCACAAAAAATCAAGGCATTAGGATCTATAGGTCTATTAACACCGAAGTGACGACCGTCGATCCGGCTCCTGGTCGACTGCTCAAGCATGGACTGATGATATAGGGATGAGGAAGAATTATAAAGGACAAACTCTTCACAATAAATCAATAAAACCAATAGGACAGTCACAACTTTCCGATACCGATTGCCAACGGATTCAAGTCTAGCAGCAAGCTTAAGGCTATGGTGAGTTTAAGTTATTAGTTAAAATGATAAGTAAAAAATTTTCTTTACACAATTAAAAGTACAGAGACGAAAGTGCAAGATCAATATTAATCTACCATTCATAATAAAATCATGCATACCGTAGCCCAAGTCGATCGCTCTGAGTCATTGTCCTAAGCGCTCCATGCAACACTCACTTGTTGACCACTGTGACTTCACTGGTACCTCCCAACCAATGCTAGGGTTACTCTTCTTCCTCCTTATCCCCCTGAGTCGCAAAGGGTCCACACACACTAAACCAAAGAACAACTAGCTCCCAGCTCACCTTGCAAGGTTGAGCTACCACTCCTCACAGGGCTGGGTATCCCAACTCCCCCAAGATAAGACATTCAAGTCAAAAATTTTGTAGTGTAACGTTATGCATAAAAGAAGATATCCATCCTCCTCCTCCTCCTCCCTCCTTTATATAGAGTTTCTAAGTCATTTATTTCCCAATATCCCATTTGATTTATTGTTTAATAATTTAATTCAGAAAAATCCTCCTTGTACATGTGTCACCTATCCCCTTCGTTGCACCAGAAATTAATTTCATTAATTATTTAAATACTCCTATTTCTGTCACCCATCTAAAAGAATTCCTAGAATGGCTCCTAGGTGTCCCCATATTCCCTTACACAATTTAATGACTTACCCCCTTACTAATTTACTAGTTGAGTTCAATTTAGAAAGTTCTTAAATGCAAGATTCCTTGCTAAGTTAGTCATTCTGCTTTTTCCTTATGTTTCCCCCTTTTCCCCTTAGTTTCCTAATTCTTTTAAATTTCTCTCTTTCCCTTTTTATCTAAAATTCAAATTAGAAAGTGTAGACTTTATCCTTTTTCCCCTCTTTTCTTTTTAGATTAAAAATTTTAATTAGCAAATGTAACAAACAATCAATTTCCTCATTTAAAACAAAAAAAAAATTAATCCCAAAAAATAATTTGTTTTTTATAATTTAATCGAATTTCTTACCCCCTTTTTATCACATGTTCAATGATTATTATTATTTGTAATGTCTCCCACCACTTGAGGAAGAGGTTTGAGAATACTTAGTGGCCTAGGCATCCCCACTAGGTCATAGTCTCACACTGAGGGGAAAAGTCAACCAAACTAAGGTTATATTCTTAAGTTGACTTAATAAAAAGGTAAAAATATTTAAAAGATAAAGCAATGAAGATATAGAAGCGTTAGAGGTTGATTTAGGGTTAACCCTAGCGGTTAACTTAACTCAACAATGAAATAGAAGAAACATATAAAGAGAAGTCTAGGGCGCACCTCTCATTCATTCTAGATTTTGATATTTTTCTTGTTGATTGTCTTGAGCATACAATTTTGAGGGTTTTGATATTACAAACCCTAGTGAGAAGCTCAGTGGTGAAAGATTCCACTCACCTAGCTCCAAGATTGGTCTCAGGAATGAAATACTCCACCCAGACCATTCTACAACTATCATCTATTCAGGAGGACTAGAAGGGTCGTACCAATTGGATCAGTAGGGTCATACCAGCTAGGGTTTTCTTGCAGGGGCGCACCATATGTTGAAGAAGAGTTCAATCCAGCTAGGAGAAGGAGCCTTGGAGAATTACATCATTAGGATTTTTCTTGCAAGCCCTTACTCATTAGTTTGAGGGCTTCTTGGAGGATTCATCATGTCCCTATCATCTATTTGCAGGTTGGAACAATTTCACGAGGAAGGGGACGGTTTCGTGATTCAGTATTATTCAGATCTAGAAGGCTATAGGCTATATCTGATCTTGGGACTTCTCTCAAGTTCTTGTGGTGGCCTGATCTATCATATGAGAGAGTTTCAAAGCATTACGATCCCATATTTAGCTAGGCCGTACTATTGGCCATATTCAAGGTTTTAGGAGGGTCATACCATCTTAGGGTTTCTACAGTTTGAGGAGGAAGCTTCAGTGTTTGAGCTCCATACTTCAGAGGGAGTATTCCTGTAACATATCCACTACCTAAATCAAACTTTTTTGTTTAGTTCTTGACAATGAGAATCCCTGAAGCTTGCATCAGCAAAATGCCAACCCTGAACAACGGGTCTTTCATTCGCCTATACGGCTCTCTACACCTAACCGTGGTCTTCCCTGATGACAATTTCAGGTTTTTGGGGTTTTGTCCTTTCTAATGTTGAGGGTTCCTATGCCCTCTATTCTTCGATCTCCGACAAGCTCTCTCCCGGCCTTAGCCCCTCCGGGCTATGGCCTGGTCCACATGACCGTGCTCACGAGACCGCAGCCTTATATTTTTCTTTTCATCGGGGTTCGGGCTTTCTGATGCCAAAATGCATATGCCCTTTGGATCCGCGATCCTCCGATTCCCGACGCACTCCAACTTCCACTAGTCCCCTTGGGCTAGTCTTTTGGGTCCATACGACCTCCCTCTATGTGACCGCAGCCATACCTCCTCATCGGGGTGTTGACACTCGTGATGTCCCGACAATTTGGTTCACCGATCCTCGAATCTCGATACGCTCCTCTGCTGCCTTAGTCCACGTGAACTCTATCTCACAAGACCACAGCCTTGTCCCCCATCAGGGTTTTGGACTTTCTAATGTCGAAATGAAAACGTCCCCAGGACTCGCTATTCCTCGAGTCTCGACGCGCCCTTTACATGCTAGCTCTCCTAGCTAGGCTCCTAGCTCACGTGACCACGATCCCTGTGACCGCAGTCTTATCCCTCGTCGAGGCTATGGGGTTTTCAATGCCAAAATGTATGGGCTCATGGGATTCCCGATCCTTCGAATCCCGTCTTCCTGCTATGCTGACAGCTGGCCCCCATAATGGCACTTCCTACTTCTCTAATATACTGACAGCTGGCTCCCACTCATCGGGGTTTCGAGCGTCGCGATTCCAAAATTCATAAACAAATTGTCATCAGGATTCCCGATATCCCGATGACACAAACGATGATCAACAGCTTCCTGTCGAGACCTTCCCGACAACACCGATTGCTACCACACATCCTCCTCTGATGTATGGTCCCTATCTCTCTGGGTTTTCGAGACTTGCGATGTCCCAATTCTTACGACCTCAGGAACCCCAATTTCCCGATGCTGAATATCCCGAATCTCTATGGATTTTCTGACACGTGTCTCCCCAAATGGACAGTTTAGATCTTGCCGGGGTTTTCACTTTGGACTTCCCCGAACTCCTGCCCATGGGAATGTTGATATCCCGAATCCCTATAGCATACCTCGATCTCTACCACGTGTATCCTCAAATGGACGGTCCAGATCTTCCTGGCGTTTCGAGACTTGAAGTGTTTCGATTTTCTTGTTCTCGAGAATCCCGATATGTCGATGGATGGGATCCTGATGGTAACCCTCAGACAGCTCCGGTCCAATTCGATGGTTGATGGGTAATTGGACCAAGATCTAACGGTCTAGATCTGTCCTTCCTGCACACACTCCAGAGACTAAACTCCGAGAACCTTAACCCGATCCAACGACCGATGGGATTTCTGATGAGATCCAACTGCTCAGATTGTCCCACCTTGTGCATTCTTCCACTACTTCGTGGATGTGGAAAGATCAATGGTCCAAAATTTCTCCGGGGTCTTGGGATCTACGATCCCGATCTCCTCGTTGTTCACAAAGATAGAGGGAAAAAGGGGCAAGGTATGTAACACCCTCGTTACTTCCATCAATCTAACGATCGTGAATGGCTATGGGTCATCCGACGAGATCTCATTCATCGATTTGTTACATATCCCTACACTGCTACCTCGGAACCTTAAGAGGGTCATTCCTCCTCGTACAGGGTTAATAAGACTTGCACGTTCAAGTCCATTTTCGGGGTTCTTGGTGAACCTTTCTAAGGAGGGAATCTCTGTGAAGAGATCTATACCGTGGCATTTCTGGAGGCAAATAAGGGTAAACAACTTCCCGAAAATGGGCTGGGAGCCTAACTTAGTTCGACTCATGCCAAATTAACTTCATTTATCCACATAATCCATGCGTGGTCTTTCTGTTATAAGCATATATCTAACATTACTTATCAAAACATTGCACAGACATTCTTGTACTGTAATTGTTCACCATTTCACAGTTTATGAGCATATATGTCAGGATATGAATTTCAATATGCAATATGAACAAAACACTTATCAGAAATAACTTCAGAAGTGGATACGACTACTGAGAGGGGTGCTCGTTTCCACCCAACCGTAGGCGTAGAGACTCCCAGCAGATTTACCACTAGCCACCCCCGAGCTGAGACCACGATGTTGTGAGAATGCATCTCTCGGTCTACCAGTGACCAGGAGCGAAGGTTGCAATCCTTCCTCTTTGCTATCACTCACTTTGTGTAAAATTCCAGAGTTCCCCTCGCGTCTGCCCTCCCAATTGCTTCTGCCATACGCCTTATCCTCTCGCGAGGTTATGTGTGGCACGATTACCCTTGCGCCGATCAGGCATGACGGCTCTATGGATGGGTGGTTCACCATCCCATCCCTCATCAAGCCATCAACCTACGAGCCTACAAGGCATTAAATTCAGGGCCAGCGAGCTGCTTTTGGTTCTCTAGGCCAGTAGAGTCCAAATACGGTGTTAATTCTTGGTGGAAGTTAACGCCACCTTTCCAGGTGCCCTCCACCGCCATCGTGGTCTCTTTTTCTGCACATCCCCTCTCAGCAGTCCTGCAATAAGTTCAAAATTTCATTCA
>SNQJ01S0063417.1:9712-35515 GCA_010110895.2 Picea sitchensis
GTTGGCCATTTATTATTGGCTAACCTATCCGTTAACCTATTGACCTGTCTCCCACGCCCAACGGGTATTCGTTTGCTCAAAACTACCTTCACTCTTCATTCCCTCGTCATTTACCCTGTCGCCACACTAGAGAATTTATTTTCCCCATTTTCCTCTTCGTTACAGTCAACTGTCCAAAGCCACCATCATCCCCACTAATGATTATTTGATTTGTAGGTATTTTTACAGTGATGGCGCCAAAATAAAAAAGAACATAAACTGAGGAAAATCCTTTCCTCCCGCCCCCTGTCGACCTCGGCAGGATCCATATGGCCGACAAAGATCAGTTAATTGTAGACACCAGATGAGAATTTGACTTCATGGACTTGTAGTCATGGCTCAAAGAGGTTTTCCTTGACCAGAGTGACGAAATTGGGCTCTGGGAGTCAAACCTTCCCCTGTATCTTTTCCCCCAGGTTCACCATTTCCCCGAATTTTCCCTCAAATGCTAGGCTCACTACCTCCCCGACCATAGAGCCATAGTTTCTTCATCAAGAGAAATTCTCTTCCTCATTACACCTGAAACCATTGACCAGATGATTGAGATACCCAAAGCTAAATCCGCCTCACCTTTCAACCTTGAAATCATCACAGCACTCTACAAGAAATTATCATTTCCCCAAAGAGCTCAGATTTTTGAGCTTTTTCTCCCACAGGCCGCTCATCTCCCCACTACAAATCCCCTGTATCCTTCATCCCTATTCTCAGTGAAGGGAAACCAAGTCATCGCGTCGCTCTGCGCACTACTTGGGTATTTTTTGGATCAATGGGTGGATGAACCCATATTGGGTTTTATGTTCATATTCTCCACAGATGAGAAACCCACCACTCAGTTTGACTACAATGCCTTCCTGGAAGACAACATTCATGAGAAATTCTCAAATTTCGCCACAGAAGGAATGTTCCGGTATTCCTCAATACTGGCTTACATGTTCCTATTCTTTCAAGCAGACAAATTCTCCTTTTTTATGCAAAACATGGACAAGGATGGAAGGCCACAGGCAGTGACAGTGTGGACTTCGCTGCTCAAACACAACTCTACAGAATTCATCTTCAAACAATTTATCGAGTAGTTCTACCGCCCCGGGGTGAGCATTCTCAGTGGCAGACTCGAGCTGAGAATAAACAAGGAAATTCAGAGGATCCTACACCTCTCGAATCTTGCAAAAATGGGGGACTGGTACCTATACCAAGACCACACATAGATCAAAGTGTATGGGTGTGAATTGGCTCCATACAAGTTTCCCAAGCATTTGCCTATGAGGATATTTGCCTTGGAGTACATAAGACAAATGATCAATTCAGATGACATACATTTTGTGTCTCTAAAGAAGAAGCAGTAGCTCAGAATCAAAGGGCAGATTGGGTCTTTCATCTGCAATAGTCGAGGCACCGGAGAGGAAGTAGACAGATTTCTTAAAGAAATGAAGTTTTTTTCTAGCTTCATATGGCACTATGATCCCTGCGAAATAATTTCAGAGATGAGAGTTAAGAATAAGAATATCCCATATGTCCACACATCCAGGCCTGAGATAGAGAAGTTCGCCAACCAGACGGAATGGGAGCCAAACACTTTTGTTGAGACAGAATAGCAAGACCTTTCGGTCACTGTCTCACACATAACTACACCACAAGCTCCCAAGGAGAAAAGGCCCAGGTAGGAAATTTCACCTTCCATCACTGAAGTATCATCCGAAGAGTTCCAACTACATACCAAGAGGCCAAAAACCAGTTAGGAACCCAACACGGCTGGTGAAAAGGGAATTCAATCCACTGCAACTATGGAGGTTGATCTGTCATTCCTTAGTATAAGCAACAAACAAATCATGACTACAGTGTTTCCCAAGAAGCCTACAGATACTCCACCAACCAACCAACCGGGCAAAATAGGACCGAAATTAAGTATTTTTGAGAAGTATGATCTGATCAAAAAGAAAAATCAGACACTGACCAGCAACACGTATGCTCGGTTCTGGAAGCAAACATCAACTGTGCAACACAAACTACTGTCTGCATTCGACATTGAGAAGGGTAGAATTCACATGGTGTTTCTGCAATCACATGTGTCAAACCCAAAAGTAATCACTGATTACAAGAGGGAAAAACTTGAATTTCAAACTGAAAATGTGCATCCAGCTGATCAAATGGATCTGCATAGGCAAAATGGAGAAATGGTTTTCTCCACATTGGCACATGCTTCTACTATTGCCTCCAAGTTACAGGTATCTCTGAGCAATGTCCAAACGCAACTGAAGTTAGAAAAAATATCATCCTTTGCCAAGGATAACAGGATTAAGACATTGGAAGAACTGGTCCTCAAGATCGGATATGATCCCTCGAATGTGAAAGAAGTTGAGGAGATGCTCAAAAAGAAAAATGTCGATATTGCATCTCTGAGGAAACAATTGAAATTGCCACCAACAGAAGATTCACAAGCAAAGGAAATAGTGGAGATAGAAGGGGAAAAAGATGAGATGCTCAAGCTCATCATGGAGAACAATGCACAGTTGAAGGAAATGGAAGTGGAGTTGGAAAAACTAGTGAAAGAAAAGGAGCAGTCAAAGCCCATGGAGGTCATTCCGCTGATTGCAGTTCCACTCACAGGGGTGAACACAACGTCTGTAGCAGAAATTCCCTCGGCATCTCCACTGACAGCCCTGGAGAATACTGTTGAACTAGCTAAATCCATGGAAGAAATAAATTTGCAAGAGACAGAGATTAGCAGACTCAAAAAGGAGATTGAGAACCTTCAGGAACTCAAGTATTCTTACCAAACTAGCTAATCCAAGGAAAAAAAAACATCAGACCAGCTCAAACAGGAATTGCAGCAGCTTCAGAAGCAAACAGTGGTAGGAAAAACACTAGCTGAGGTCAAAGAAAGTGTCTGGATGGACATCACCAAGTCCATGAATGAAATATGTCTAATGATACAAATAATGTTCGAGCAAAATGAGCTGGTGCAAATAAGTCAACAAGATATAGAGAATATAAGAGAAGAACTGGGAGAGATGCCCACAGAAGCTGTTGAGATCATCAAATTTATGAATTCCAAAACCAGAGAGGAGCTAAAGGAGTTGAAGATTGAAGAAAGGACAGATACCATCCTTGAGGTCAAGAGGGTCCTGACCAAGAGAGGACTGATGCTATAGCTAGAGGAAAAGGTCTAGACCATGGATGCAGGAGTGCAAAGATTTTTTAGCTTGATCAAAGCTCTGCAGAAGAAAGGCCTTCCTGGTATGAGAGTTATAAATGACAAGTTGATGACGCTTGTTGATTCCAAAAAGAAACTAGCCACTGTGGCTAAGGATAGCTCAAAATTCTTAGGAATACAAGGCAGTATCACGGGTAAGGAATTCTTAGATGCTTTACAATTAGACATCAGTATACAGCATGAGATCCGGTACATTTTCATCATCAAGCCAACTTTTGCCAAGTACACAGAGCTAGATGAAGTATACTGAAGATTGCTCAAAGTCAGCATTCCCAGTCACCTTCGATGGGAAGAGCTTTGCAATCTGATCGAGTAGTCGATGAGGTGTCCAAGATAAGTCAGCTATCCAGTCAAATGAGGTCATGCAGAGGCCTCACCAACGGTTCACCCCAAAAATCAACATGAAGTTTCAACACGTCATCAAGCAGTTTCCTAAATTTTTGTATCTTGTTAAGTTAGTTAGCTAAATTTAGATTTTCCACGTCCTGATCTTTAATGACAGGGTCATATGTAATTTTGTTTATAAATAATTCAAACTTTGAAGTACTGAGGGTTGATCTTTATGCCCTGCAAGCTACAAGACTGTAATTTTTATCAAGAGATCTTCCAGTAATACAAAGAGACGTTTTTCACAGGATTCTCGCGTGTTATTCATTGGTGATGTTTTCTTTTCTATGTTGAATGTTTTTCTTGCTCAGTTGTCATATTGTTTTCTAATCTAATCTTTTAAAAGTAATGTACGTTGTAGGATTTATCTTTGTATACCCTGTTTCAGACTTTGAAATATTTTAATGTTTATCTTCTGATATTATGGTGAATAAATTCTTAAATGCTTCTTCATTTTAATTGATATTCGCATATTTTCTTCTATTCATCACTTTACTACTAAAGAATCCAACGAATGCATTATCTTGCCCTGTGAAAGAATCCATTGTTTCTGGTTTAGATTTCTATCTTTATAATATAGACCCCATAGCCCAATGGATGCGTAAAGCCCCTTCAACCAACTTAACAAAAATAACAAACCAGTTAATCTTATTTTATATAACTAGCCTAATATCTTAAAGATAGAATATAGCTAAATCATACAGAGAGATCCCTCTCTAAAACTGGTAGGGATAGATTCCAGTTTCGAAGTGGTTGGATAAAGTTACCTCTCGTAGATTTCTTCTTTCCTGACAACCTCTGGGAATTTACAGAGCATTAACATAGTTATGTTAGAACCCTATGTAATAGGGAAATTAGTATTCTGACTAATATCTATCTATTTCAAGCATTACACTTTTTCTCACGACACACAACAAAGGTGTAAAAGTGGCAAAAATCTTCCAATTCACCTCAGCTGTTATCACACAAGAGTTTTTTTTTCCAGTAGTTAAAGAGTAGAGTCTCATGTTATGTTATCTACTGAAAGAGAGAGATTTTGGTCGCTTAGAACCCAATTTTTGTGTACCTCTGGCCACCGAAAGCGTGTAGCTATATTAAAAAAATGGCTCTCTGATCTTCATATTTATCATCCTGGCCTTTGTATTACTGTCTTTTCTCGGGCATTCTGGAAATTTTCCGAGTTTTCTATCTCATGGACACGTCATGGGGCATATTATTTAGTGGTTTTAGAGATTCTGCCCTAAATTTGGGTTTTTTGGTTTTATGTGTTTTCATCAAAGCTTAGCCCAGAGGCCAAGTTTACACTCCAACGCTCTAGCTCCATGCAACCTGTCACACAACAACACAACGCATGTCAGGGGTTAGCATGCAACATCATGCAACACACAAGAGATGGTTTAACACCAACATACGAAATTGAGCCACCATATCAACTCAAAGCCAACCAAGCACCATTTCACAAGCCAGTAACGAACATGCAAGCCAACACCCAAATGCAAGGTGCCAAGAAACAGGACAATTAAAAGCCCGAAGTCAAACCCTCATGCCAAGCAAACAAGTGTCGAATCCTCGATCTCAGGTGTCAAGTGCCAAGCCTGGAAAATATTGTGCCGGTGATAACTAGATCAATGAGTTGATGGCACCCACAACCTAGCATGTGAATGTCACAAGTGACGAAAGTGACCAAAGGATGAATCGGGTGCCCAGGTGACCGCACAGGTGTCCAAAGGGTGTGATCTTGTTGCTGTAATTGTCGATTCTATTGAAAGTGTTAAAGGGAAGGTAGTGATTGATGCATCCCGGTTAATCAATCCCTGAACTATGATGCTTGGCAAAGAGCCCCAACAAACAAATTCAAACCTACTGGAAGAAAGGATACTTACATAAAAATAAATTAACTGATGGTCCGTTTCTGCAACGCTTTGATTTCCATTCTAAGACAAATGAACAGACAATTTAGGAAATGCTTGACATAGTGGTGTTTTTGTTCTTTTGTTTTATTGGTTTTACCAAGATAGTGCACATGAATCAGGTTTCAACAACAGTATCCTAGAAGAGGCAATGACAGATCTCATGCTCAAAGATTCCCATCAGACAATGATTTAAAAAATACAACTATATTTGTAGGCCAGCTAAACCCAAATGTAACAGATTAAGATCTGAGACAAGTATTTGGCCAGTATGGAGAGCTTGCCTCGGTAAAAATACTTGTCAGTAAGGGTTGTGTATTTGTCCAGTTTGCACACAGAGGCTTGTACGGAGGAAACATGATTATGAATCCTGGATGATTTGCATTGCTCGTCCATTGCCTAAAGCCTTATTGGGAAATATCATTGCACAACCAATCATCCAAAATAGGTCATCACCTAGGTAGAGAATGTCGCATCAATTTGTATGTTTTAAAGGTAGCAGAGAATTCATTCCAGTCTCTTCTTTTCTATCGTCTCAGGTTAGATCGATGGCACCTCAAGTTAAGTCGATATTGACTGCTTTTTCATCGAAAGCTACAAATCTCTCCCGTGTAATCTTACAAAGTGGTAACAGCTGGACATAGTAAGCTGCATTATCTTTCTTGAAATGACAACAAGGAGTCTGGCTTCTAATCTTAGACAATGAAAATATGCTCTGTTTTCCATGGAAAAGGCCTACTTGCGCATTATGAGGTGGGAATATGACACATCATGAATATGTGGCCAAAGGATCTTTAAGAAAACATCTGCCAAACTTGCCCATTTGGTTGGATGGATGCAATTGGTACACAATAAACTCATCGAAAGAGGAGAATTGTTTGAAATGATTTTCATTTCCAGTGACCAAAATCAAGAGGCTTTTGAAGACTATTGTGATAAATAAATTGAAAAGGAGAAGATCAAAGTTGAAAGGATTAGTGGATATGTCGATTAGTGCCTCAAAGTAAGACAGATTGAAGACTTTCATCAACATGGTTTGAAGCATTTCAAACTTATCCAAGATTTCAAGGATAGCATTCAAATTCAAGAGGTGAAGGGCAATCCCAGGTTTTAAGGCAAGAATCAACAATTTAAATATTAGTCAAAGACAAATGGCAGAGTGTATCTGGATACCCCTAATCTCAAGGCACCAATCCATCACATCATGAACAGGTGGCAACGAGGAAATTCCCAGGATCAATTAGCGTTCTAAATTCAAATTTTTTCCTACACCAAGCATTCATCCATTCAATACACCTGGAAGCAATGCCAGTTTTTATTCCAACAACTCTAATGTCCTTAATAGCTTGGGACACCTATTACAACCATTGTTATTTCAGTTTATTGGAATTTATTTCCAGCAAATGGAGGATCAAATTGATTTCTTCCCCTATTTTTGGCAAAGAATTAGGAAGGTGGCAGAGTATCCATGTTTTTGAGGAGTCTTTTCGAATGCAGCTGGCAGTCAAGACATCAATTTCGCCAAAACAAATGAGGCAGATCCAGGATCTGATGTAGTAGTGGAGGAAGAGGTGATCTAAAGATAATTATCCCAGAAATCATAAAACAAATGGCATCTTGATCATCGTCAGGTGGCAATTCAAATTCATTCATGACAAATGGCAGCTCCAACATTCCAGATTTCAAGGAATTTTGATAGCAATTTGAAGACAATTTACATGTGTCATTTGGGTTTTTGGAATTTTTTTCTATTTTTGGAATGAAGTAGAGATCCCAAGCCCCTATCATTTGAAACACTAGCCAAAAGATAGGAACATATCCACTATTGTAGGCTACAGGAGTTCGACTCATAGGGATCTAATGTGGCCATAAACTATTATATATTGGATGAATTGGATGTAAAGAGGGTTTGACCTGTGAGGAAGTTGATTCCTTTTTGCTGGACTATGGGCCTTGTCATTCCAGAAAGTTTGTTTGTAATCTTTAAATGATCAATCAGAAATAAGCAAGTTGTTATCAGGATTCTTGTGTTGAGATGTTTGTGGTGTTTCCTTTCTTTGTTAAGTGTTTCAGGTTATCATTTCATTTCTTTTTTGAATTCTTATTGTCAAAGGATAGTTAATAGAGAAGAATTTATTGGTGAAATACTATGCATCTGATCTTTTGGTAATCTTTATGTTTCTCTTCTAAAATCTCAGTTTAGGAATTCTTAAATGCTCCTTCGCTTGGCTTTTCCCTCCCCTATTTCTTCCTCAATCAACACCATTAAAACTTAATTCAATCCAACATTTCCACTACCTTGCCCTGTGTAGGATATTTGTCTAGATCTGAGAGTGAGTAATATATTTAAGCACATACCCCATTTTCCCAATGGTCCTCCTTGTTGTCCCAACCCAACCATTTAAAAACCAAAAACCTTGATCCCTCACAAATAGCCTAATATCCTATTCCAAACCAAGCTAAATCATACAAAGAGAGCCCTCTCTGAGTCTTGGAGGGCTACATCCAAGACTCCAAGCAGTTGAAATAGTTACCTCTATCAATTTCTCCCTCAGCCTGAGAAATTACAGAGCATTAATAGGTTGTTATTCCGAGGGTATTTTTTGTGCACTTCTTGCATTTGGTGCACTCAAAAGACACACAGGGTCATTGGTTCGTGAACATGTTCTTCATCCGAGTTCCTCCAAATCATCAAGCTCCTGCTTTGTAGCTCATGTTGAGTGATGAGAGATGACTTAATGCTCTCCTTTCAATAGGTCTCCTTCCATCGAATTCATCCCATCTATTCTGGAAACAATACCTAGAGTCCTATGAGTACCTAGAGACTTGCAGTCAACAGTGGCAGGTTCTCTCACCATCAACAATTAGGAATACATCAATGTCTCTTGATTAATGGATTCTTCAATTGTTCGAACTCAAAAAATTTATTCACACTTGTAAGAATGTACTTGGTGCCTTGATACCTACTTTCATTATCGGTAGGTTGTCTCATGTTTGTTAACGATATACCTTAATGACCGGTAATCAAATGTAGTCTCATTGTGTTTGACCTCAACTCCTTTATTCACATAATGTAGACTTACACCTTTGGTGGATCATGTAGAATACTTGAAGACATCAGTTCATATTCGTAGCTTTCCTAAGGTGTTTCTATCTTTCATTGGACCAGTACCTATATGAGTTCAGTGATCATGGGAGATCAGATTGTACTCCATTGTATATAGATATCTTCAGATTGATGTTGAGACTAGTTTTCACTGGGCCTTGTTCATGACTATGACATCCTATGGCATGTATCTACTCTTGTATTCCCTATTCATGGCCATGAACAATTGTTTGATATATTTCCACATGGATCTGCATTGTAATTCAAATTGTCATCAATGTGTGAAAAGTCAGTATGGATTGTAATATTCTTATGAGAAACTAGTTCATCCAACTGGGTCTCCATTACTCCACTTCTGGGAATTATAATATATTTTGGTCATTGCAGATACTCCTTTGACATCACACATTAGGGGGAATCTATTATAGCAATATTTTCCTCACCCTATGCAAACTTGCTCAGAGGGCCTTTTTCCATTTCCCTATGTAGAATTGAAGTGCCCTTTTTTAGTTCCCAGAGCTAAAAATTGTATTTTTCCACATATACGTGCCCTAACAGCTATATAGCATGTGTATACGCAGGTTGCACCATTACAACTCGCGTACATCGAGTTTTGTGCCCAAAATTAAAAAATGGTGTCAGGTTTCCATGTCACGTCATGAGATCCATGATCCTTGACCTTCCATATACTGGAAACATTCTGAAACGACCCTTCAGTTACATTTGAAGGCTATAAATGGCCCATATCCAAGTTGTGGAAAAGAGGAGAAGAATTCAACTTTGAGAGAAAAGTTACTCTGGAGAAATTATTCACTTCATATTGAGTCTGCATCCCTTTGTCCTTTAAAGTCTAAACACATTGTTCAGCCCCCAAGTTCTTCCCTATTTCATGGAGAACCTCATTGTCTCTCTTATATGAGGTTGCCTTTGGTAGAGGATTGAAGTAGTGGAGGCCCAGCTAGAAGGGACTTAGTTTCTCAGTTCTGAATGTGTCGACATGGAAGTTTGTCATTCATACACTTATGTTGATTACATTTTAATAGAAATACTCTTTTCTCATCCAATTAATGTATTGAAAATATTTGAATTGTTATTCCATGGGAATATTTGTTATGAATATTGATGGATTATGCTAACTTTATATATTATCACCATATGCTTGTGTATCTTGGTTGTTCAGGAAAAGTTGCAGGTGTATTTCTTTGAGTCAAGTGCTCAACGGTGGACTTCATCGAACGTTTGGATGAGGTAGGCTCTTTATCTTGTCTTGTTAGCATATTTGTTTATATAGAATAATTGAAATTAGAGTTGATTTATGCTGTCATTTCTGTCTATTGTGGTTTACCCCATGCCATAGAGTGATTTTCCTTGTAACACTCCCCCCGCTTGCATCACTCTCTATTCTCCATGTTAGTTTTTTGGGGTAGCTCATATAGGTACTTCTGCGTTGGTGGTGCCTAGCATGTGGAAGTGTTTGAGCGACACTCTCTATATAGTAACTTTATAAAGTGTTTTTATAAAGTGTCTTTTATATTTAATGAATTAAAGTGACTTTTTATAAAGTTGAGTGACTTAAGTGATTAAATTCATTTCAACGAGAGATTAAGTCACAACCATCGATCTTGTGAAGGAAATATTTAATCTTGATCGTTGAGATCTAGTGTTAGGGTTTTAGTCATTAACGTAATTAAAAAAGGAGATCTAAGGAGGGTGAGAAGTGCATTTTTTATGAGAGAACATTTGGAGAGATGAAGAGAGGAAGAGACGAAGATTTTTCAGTAAGAGGGGAAGAGGGCACAAATCCTAGGGAAGGGAAGAGGCACAAATACCAAGACAATGTGGGCACATAAATCGAGATGAAGATCAGCATTGGCACAAAACTCAAGATAGATTTCTTGCTACCCATACAACATCATATTATCAATCTATACAGACACTCATGTGAGGGTTTGTTGGACTGTACAGGTTGTATTTATCTCTATTCAATGGGTTGTATAGGCTATGTTTTTGTTTGGTATAGTTGGACATGGATTTCGAGGATGATATTGAAGGTGGGGAGGTTGTACAGGCCATACATCAATTTTTTAGCATGATTTTCAATGCTAGTACATATTTATAAATGTTGTAATAATTGTTATAAAATTTTTGAGTTCTTCTCTTTGGGAAGAATAATAAATTTTCTCTCATTTACTGGTTTTACCTTCAGGGTGGATATTTACCTAGAAATGAATGTGTCAAATGTGTATGTTGTTTTTGTATTCCACTATGCATTTTTCCTATTAAAACTTAGTGTATTTCTATTCATAAATTCAAATATGTGAACTTATTGTTTTCATAAATTAATCTAAGAACGATTTATTGGAACTAGAAATTGTTTATGGGTTTTAAGGAAATTCAACACCCCATACCCAATCATGCATAACAAGTAGAAAAATAAGAATTAAAGGTAAATGAAAGAAATAAGGTACATGTATACAGAACATATAAGGTTCACACTGATCTGGATCTTGGGGGATGAGATCTGGATGGCTTGAATGCCGAGAGAGGAGGAACTTAGATGTGGGAATATTGCATGAAAATAAGCATGGACAAAAAATATATATGTAAATAAAGTACTTGGGAGGTGAGGCTCAAAGAGGAGCCTCACCTCTAAAACTAATTGCTAGTAAATCACTCGGAGCTAATTAATCTCAGAATGAACAATAGAAAATATGAGAGAAACCAAAATGAGTAACTTGATATTATGAGAAGGCTTGCTAGGCCTTTATATAGAATTACAAAATGTTCCATTGGACAAAGTTAAAAAGAGCTCATTAAATGAGTCTCTATTATTAGTATAATAGATATAACTACCCAACTAACTAAGTAGTGGAAAATAAAACCTGATAGAATAATGGAAAGATCTCATTAAATGAGTCTCTATTATTATAATAATAGATCTAACTACCCAACTAAATAAGTAGTGGAAAATAAAACCCAATACAATAATGAAGAGGTGGGACTCTCTTTGACCCATATGGGCGACCTGATAGCCCAATTAAATAATGAGGAGGTGTACATCTCCTTGATCCACGTGGAAAATCTATTAGCTTTATAGATTTATGACTTTTGCATTCGAATTTAGACCATATACCCCATAAAATTTAGATCACACACATAACTAGCAAAAGAAAAATTGTACAGTCAATACTTTATATTAATAAAATTTGTCTTGAAAATATGTAAGTCACTTCTTTTTTTGTTTCTTCTTTTTGATAAAATTCATGAGTAAATCATCATCACGTTCATCTTCATCCTAGCCTTCATCTATTGGGCCTCGTTCTGCTACCAGAAGGCGGTGGGTCATCTCAAGAAATGTACTACTTCTAGTAGCAGGACATGGACATTGATGCACTACAGGGGCATCCACTACAATAACAAAAAGTGTTAAAAGGACATCGTTAGTTATTATCCATAGCAGTGTTTCATTAGTATGAATAACATTACTATGTTTTTACTTGGAATAGTAGTCGACACCATTGGTTGGATTTTCGTTGGTTCCTCTCCTCTCTAAGCACCCTCATCTACATGATCTTCCATTGAAACAAGAAAAGTTATAAGTACACCATCCAAAGGAAATATTTATAATCTTTGTATTAAAAATTTTCTTTTAAATACACGCATACTGTGATGGGTTTGTGAACCACTAGTACCATGGGGTTGTTGTCCACCATCGTCAAATGAACCAGTGTTGCTTGTTTTTCTTAAAACAAATAGACACATAATTAATGGATGGTTTAAATCCATCATTGATATATTTGGCAAGTAATCAACACCTACAATCGTGTCATTTTGTTTACCAACTCATTTGAAGGGTCAGATTGTGTATGTCCCTTCCTTTGTTGATTTTCCACCACAATTTGAAATCTAAACTTGAAGTCGAGAATCAAGTCTTCTTCGGTGGTGGCAGTGTTGAATGTATCCCTCTACATCACATGGCATAAGATATGGATTTTTTCTTACTGGATACAATTAGATAAAAATTTCATGATGATATGTATAATATGAATAAAGTATTTGGTACTTACAATTTAATATTTTAATCTCAAGTAACCACCTTGGCCAAATTTGTGTTGCCCATGTTTTTCTAGTCTTTCCTTGGTTTCTTTTGACGTGTCTAGGAGCCTAAGAAAAGTTTCAAGTATGTTATAATATATCACAATTTTTTATGTAGAACTAAACAAAATTCATCATATTCAATTCAAAATATCATATATTACCTTCTAGGGCCAAGTGGTGTATTCCCTTCATTTCTCAATGCACTCTCCTTTGTGTCCTCCTATATATTCTTCCATTCCCTCTAGAGAATGGCCATAGGATGATCATACTTAGGGTTCCTTTTCAATTGAACCATATATTGATCTCTGACATATTTCAAATATGTACCAGCCCTCGAGGTGATTTCAGACGTTGAATAAATCACCAAACAGGTTGACCATATGGTCTATAAGACTCTTTTTCAAATCTTTATTCTAGTCATTCCACCATGTGTGAATGGTAGGCCTAAAAATCTATAAATGATTTTCGTGCAAGGTATTTTAAAAAATATTGTTTCCTGAAAAACAATATGATAATTAGATTAAAATAATATGAAAGATGTAGGTTTCAATCAAATGGTAGGAAGTATGTAAAATATTCAAAAATACATGGGATTTGTTTTATCTTCAAGGGAACCAAGTTTTCATTCACCAAATAGCTTATGGAGATTTTTCTCGATATTTGAACATATGTTTCCCCAAGAGAACAATGCTCTAGCTACATAGAACTAATATCCTTGTGAGATTCTCTCTGTAGACCATCACATGCACGGTCTAGCATGTGCGGTGGGGGCGTCTCAAGGGCCCCAAAAGTTTCAATCCTATGAACCATAGACAGATAGGAAAAAATCCCCGTAGGTATGTGGCTCGTGCTAGGATGTTGCAGGGTTTGTGCATCACTGCCACCAATAATGTCCCCATGACTAGGTTTTCTTGTCATATCCAAAAAAAATTATAGAAAGAAAACGTTAGAGTATTGCTCATATAATGGTATCAGAAAAAAATTAATAAATCAATATATTCCAGAAACAATATTTTTTATAAATTATTCTTACCCCAAATTTTAATATATCCTACCTTAAACTTTTCATCCTTTCTTTTTCCTCCTCTATAAGTGGCTTAGACTTACCCAATTCAATGAATTCCCTATTTTCATTTCTCAAGGCATTTCAAATTTTTTACATTGGGTTGATGGAATCATATATTTCATCCCACACATCATCATGTTCCAATGGTGTGCTCATATACATTAAAAAATAAACATGTTAATTCATTTATTGTAAGCAAGAATTGATATTAAAATCATTGTTATACCTGCTACAACCTAGTCGGTGCCTTCCCATGATCACCCTACCACATTATAATATGCATGACAATTTAGAATGTTAGAAAATAATCTAAGAAGCATAAACTATTAAAATGTATGTTAAATATATAAAAAGGAAAATATTAAGTATAGGTTTGGTATATGAACATATTTACCCCCATAATAGAAGTGCTTCCATCTATTCGATTCAAATCGTAATCGACCAAATACTCTCCCCCTGTAGCTAATTTTTTCACTGCGCATATGAATATTTGATTTCCTTCATGCCCCTCAAATATACAGTTGGTTTTTTTTCTTATTGTCCTAGGTATTTTACTGTTAATAATCCCTGCAATATTCCCCAACGCCTTTGGCCTTCCATCGATATATATTTTCTCTCCTTTATTGTCATCGTTTTCTTTTATTTGTATATAATTTGCAATGACTACATATCTCTGCATACTTGGCATATATAGGACCAGCCTCAACCAATCTCCATAGTTGTAGCATGGTCTGACATACTCTACCAACTCAATAAGTCCACCATCTTTCACCTTTATTCCATCCATGGAGAATAGACCTAGACCATGTATGAACAATGGAGAAATGTGATAATCCTCTCAATGAAATAGAATTCAGTGTCCAACTGAGGAAGTTTGTTGGGTACCCATCGTCTCACTAGATGTTTGTACCTCAAAGGAACCTTGACGTCACTTATTCTTTCATCATCATAATAACATGAATCTCCTTCAGCAAGAAATAATTTCATGCCCTTATGGAATTTTCTTCTGGCTTTTTCACTGCTAGTTGATCTTTCCCTGTTAGATGTGTTGGATGTAATAGTTTCCCCCCTCCCTCCATAAATTCCCTTGTTCGAGGATTATAGGTCTAATAGGTACTTTTCCGGTTGTACCTAAACTCCATCGAATGAGAAAAAGTAGTTAGAAAAAGTGGAGAATTAATGGACACTAAATAATTTGACACTATATTTCTAATGCCAAAGCCAGATGATGTCACAATTTGACCCAATACATCATTCACATTTATTTTATTGTTTTAAAATGTCCTAGTTTTAAATTATGAAGGACCTTTGACTCATATATGGGCATTAGTGGGCCTATCTCTCAAATCGAGCCAATGCAAATGAGCTTGAAACTAAGCATTTCTAGTCAGCTAGATTTCATCCAAACTTAGTATATTGTAAATCTTGGTGCATGTATTTTCTTTTCTTCATAAAAAGGGGTGAATTAAAGAGCCTTAGAAACATCTTCAAGTTCCTCATGAATGATTCAAATCTAGTTACACCAAATGCTGCAATTTTTCACCCATGTAGAAAGGCCATAATTCACCAGGAACATCCTCCCACCAGGTAATTCACCCATCCATCCTCAATTTGGGATCTAGGTAAAAGGTTCTAGAATTTTTTGATACAAGCAAGGCAACTAAGGAAATTTCAAATGAGAAGCATTCATGATATAACACATTTTATGCATACACAATTATTTTTCCCTCCAAGAAATTAAAAATCAAATGGGCCTATAATTAGACAAAATGGTGATTCCATATATCCATACAAGACAGCCACCATATGAATCCAAGGAGGAAGTGTTCTATTTTTATGACATTTCTTGGCACAATCTTTTCTATGTCAAAGTCTTAAAATTAAAAATCACTATGTTGCAACATATAAAATATAATATAAAATACATTTGGATTTGACTACAAGAGAGGATTAGTATGCCAAGGGTGGGGAAAATGGGTGAGATAAATGTGTTTACTTGACTTTTTGCTTGTCAAAACCATAATTTCCCCTTTGGGATATTGTAAGAGGTTTTGTGCATGCAACAAATGAGAAATTGCAACAAGAAATAGAATCAAGGAAGGTTGAAAAATGAAAGGAATGTGGGAAAAACTTATGTTGCATGTATAATATTCTTACAATGTTGGACAAAGATAATCAAAAAAGACTTTTGAGATGCATTTATTACACTTTTCTTTGAGAAATGAGGAAAGTGTTGTTTTTGGTGATTCTTCATTCTATCAAGATGAAATACTATA
The DNA here is from genome assembly GCA_010110895.2 of Picea sitchensis. Classification (NCBI taxonomy): domain Eukaryota; kingdom Viridiplantae; phylum Streptophyta; class Pinopsida; order Pinales; family Pinaceae; genus Picea; species Picea sitchensis. The sequence goes on from SNQJ01S0063417.1 coordinate 25,806, forward strand.
CACCATGGTCAACATAATATATCCATTTTTGTTGGAAACTACAAAAAAACATGATGACCAAATTGAAACTGTAAACATTTCATGGAATGTTGTGGGGTTGGCATCTTAGGTTCCAAATTTGACATGCAACAAGAAGGATAAAGGAGAAATTGTAGTATAAATAGTCGTTAAATAATTGAAAAGGAAAACATGATGGGCATAGCATGAAAGAGTTTGTAGGAAGTCCCCATGCATGGTCCAAGTGATAGATACATTTTAGTATTTACCAACAACTAGGTTGAACCCTTATGGATGTGTATTCTTTGAAGTCTCATTGCCATTCCTATAGATAATCTATGCACCACAACCACCCTTCTTCCCTTTCTTTCCACACTTGAAATCCATGAGTGAGTGTCAATTCTTCTTGAAATTTTTCTTGTATATATAAGACCAACATGTAGAAATATTTCTACACCAAGTTCACATTTCATGGATTTCCAAGGCATATTTTATGAAGTCACCGTTATCGTACTTCACTACCTAGTAGTATTCTCCTTGATTCTCCTTGATTCTTTAGGTTTCTATTTTATTTCTTGTAGCCTTCCCTCTCATGACTATGTTTTAGAACATTTTAATCATTTTATTGAGCTATAGATACCTTGGTAGTGGCCATGGAAACACGATATAATTAAATTGATATCCAAAATGGAGACCTCCATGTTTTCTATCACTATTTGATCTGAGACCATCCTTCTCTTTGTGGGTTCCTACTTGACAATTTAATTCTTTTCATTATTGAAGGAAAACAACTATAGTCCAGTTATCTCATCTCCTACTAGTTGATCCCTTTCCATGAAGTTCTAAAAACAAGGATCAATGGGAGCATGAAACCCTCTTTAATTTCCAAGGCCCATGGATAATTACGTCATTATATTCTTGGATATTGTTATTTTCTTTGTATGTTGCTAAATTCCACCATCACCCCATCCTTGAGTATCTTTCTTAAGGTTTCTAGGGTCCTTTATATTTTCTTTAATTATTTATCCTTTTGTATCGATTGTATCAATTTTCCTTTATACTATAGTTATATATTTCTTAAACCTAGAAGTTTCTTCTCATTTAGTCATGTCTAGAACTTTTACCTTTTCTGCCTTTCTATGGATTGTAAAACTTATTCATAAGAAAATTATCATCTTTTGAATACTCTCTAAATAATTCCATTGAATGGTGACATGCCTTTGATTGTTGGACATAACATTCATTGTATCATGCATTATACATATTCCAGACTTGAATTTGTAGTCCCTTATTTTTTTGCTTCCATATTTAAAAAGATGAACTTCGTTGACCCAAAAAATCTAGTAATGATATGGTAGGCTGGGAATAATTTATTTGGAAAATGCCAAAGGTTTCTTGAAACCAAAAAGGGTATTTTGATAAGAATTATCTATAATCATCAAATTGTCTGGGATATACTTTGTTAGAGTGTGAGGATCCTTTGTATCACCATAAAAATTGATATGTGTCACCATAAAAAATGATGTTTGTATCACCACTCACTCTATGCCACAACTCCATGTTCAATTGGCATTGGATATCCTACTAAACAAAGGGATATAAATCATCCCTTCATAGACATTTTTAGGAGTTGACTTAGCTTATTCATAGTAAACCACACACATTTAACACGAAGATGGAAATTATATGTTTTTATGATTATGAGAATAGAGGTCACTATGCATGATAATAGTATGTAAGAATCAATCGTTAATAAGAAAGTATGCAAGAATCAATCACTAAAGGTATGTAATATCATTGATTCATTTAATAAGGTTATATGAGTTAATAAACCCTATGCATATGTCAAGAGCCATCTAATTATCTAGTTATAATCAACAACTAAGAAGTATGGAGAAGATAAAACATAACAAATATTTTTTTTCAAAAGGAGAAGCCAAAATGACACAAATATTTTTTCAAAATAATCCACTTCCAAAATAGTCCACTTAAAAAATAGTCCACTTCCAAAATAGTCCCCGTGGATAACAAAAAATGTGTGGCATTTGGGATCCCAAGAAAATGCAATGATCTTTTCATTATTGTTCTCTAATTCCAGGACCTCTATGGGGATATCTCTTCCTTTATTAGGAAAAGTTCAAAACCTGTGTATGTACTTTCCTTTGTCTTGGTATAGTGATCCATTTTGAATTCCAAGTACATTTTATAATCACTTGCAATGAACAGAGTTTTTTGCCTCGATTCTTTCCTTCCAATGATTTGTACTAGTTATGTATTAATAATACTTTTTAGGGATTATTTCAAATTTTAGTTGACCTATGAACTCACATTTTGATGTACTTTGTATTTTGTTTGTGATTGTCAACAAGTATCGGATAGTTTCATCATAAGAAAGCCAGAAAGAATTTTATGAAAATGACCTTGAGGCTGTGATAAAAGAAATTCAAAAAAATGTTTTTGTATGTTCCCCACCCTCTCCCTTATCTGAAAAGTGTAGTTAAATGAGTAGATTACTCATTTACTTCATCATAATGAGATTTTGAAGAATTTTTTCTTGAGCAAAAAAACAAGTTGTATTTTATGTACAGTGATTTTCATCAATGATATTTTTTTATGTACTGTTTCAAAAACATGACAGTTGGTATGATGAACTACATACATGGGAGAAATGTAATGGGCATGAGATTGGCTTGGCCAGACCGTATGTCTTAAAATTCATGAAGTCTACCATCATCCTTGGATTGCAATTTATAAAATGATTTTGTTTTATTGTCTCTGTTAACTAAATTTCCCCAACATAGAGCTCTTGGTGAGCTTGGCAAACCATATTTTATTGATGTCAACTATTTTTGTAAAACCACCAGAAAACTAAAGCTAACAGTTTTGAAAAACAAAGGGAATATAATCATTACAATTATTAGGTTTCTATGATGTCAACTTTGTAAGGTCCTATGCAGTGCAAATATAATCTTGCTCATATTTTATGCCTAGTGAGACAAGGAGCTAGAAATGTGTTGATGTTTGAGTCTATTAATGTCTAAAGAAAAAATCAAACCATTACATCATCATGTTCAACCAGATGAATCTCACACAAGGCTCAATTTTTTTCTATTTGTTTCTTTGGATCAATTGATCCATCTTCTGGGATTGTTGGTAATAACCCTTGTGGGAGGGTTGGCAATTGATGTTTCTCACCATAAATATTCAACGTGCTATTTCTAACCCTTCTCCATGGAATTATTTGTATTCTTGGTTCTTGATTCTCAGAAGGATCTTGGTTTCTTTCTTCTATGCCTGCCATAATTTGATATTTTTCTTCTTCTTTTTTTCGTAACAAAAAAATCGTTATATTCATGTTTGAATATACATGTTCCAAATCATTCAAAATAGGCCTTTACAGACCTTCCTTCAAAAATATTTTCATTCTACAAAAAATGGTTGTTTCCCATTCTGTCTACTTCAACTAGTATACTTTCTTATTTTAAATAGTACAAAACCTCTTCTTGAGACTTCTAAATAACATCTTCGCAGGTGAAACTCCATGGATTTTATTTTTGTTCCATAAAAACACTTGTAGTAACAAAAGGCTCATTTGTGAATTTGTAGCACTTCCTTGGAGGGCTCATCTACATTTGTATTGATTTCTCTCAAAATATAATGGAAATATAGCCATTCAAAGACCCTAAAGTTTAGTTGTATTTTTTGCATAATTGAGGCCAAGTTGGGGTTTTGGATGGTGATGTTACCCCTTGCCTAGTCAATTTCCAGTTTGGAGTCACCAAACACTTGACGTTTGTTCATATGTTTTTCCTTGTAAGTATACAGTAGATTCCAAAGAGCAATAAGTTCATCTCTATTAATTGTCCCACCGCCTGGTGCATATCTTATGTGAATGAGATGATTATGGGTGATAAAAATAACCACCCCCCTTCACACTGAGGTGGATACCCTTGTCTGGCTCCATCAAAATAACCCCATGGAACAACATAGTCAATAGAAGGAGGGATTATAGTTAGAGTATTTTTTTTCCTCAGGTCTCCCCTAAATTCCTCTACCATATTGATCGTAAGAGTGGTTGTAACTTCAGGAGGAACCAACTTGTCCTTGAAAATGAAACTTTTATGTGCCCACCATAAATTGGAGACCATAATTCTTGGTAGTCCTGCATATACCAAGACCGATTTTTCCTGAATCCAATCTCTAAAAAAATCCTCCAGTGAGGCTTTGTTCCATCTAACTTTGGCCTTTAACTGATATTTCATCATTCTGGTGACCTAGCCTACATAAGGGCAAGAGATGAAAAAATGAGCAACAAATTATGAATGCAATTTACAAAGAGGGAATCTATTAGCACCCACCCATCCTCTCTTTAAACCATTGTCCCAAGTCAACAATTTATTTTTTAGGGCGAGCCAAAAAGTAATTTTGCAGTGGGGACGAGCTTTTAGCTTCCATGGGGTTTTCCACTACCAAGAAATGGGGAGAGAACCTTCGTCTTTAAACCAATACTTGTAGCCTATTTTGACCATATAGGACCCATTCATGGAATTATTTGGCCAACAAAGAGAAACCCCATCCCCTTCATCCAAAGAGATGAATTTTTCACACAACAGAGAGATATATGAATCCCATTCTTTAGCTAGAGATTCAGGAATCCCTAAATAAATTGCATCCTTCCAGGCCAGGTTCCCTCTAAAAAGAGGTATACTAGTTTTGGCATCGTGTAGGGTAGAGAAAATTTTATCCCTCAAAGAATGAAGGAGGAGAGGGTAAAGTATGAAATTTTTTCCTACACCTAACCAAGGGTCTTTCCCCAAACAGATACTTCTTCCATTGACAATGTGCCAAACTGTCCAGTTTCCTACTAGTGGGAAGGCTTCCACCAAGGCTTTATGTATGAATGAACCCTTATCTTATTTAACTGATATGTGGAACCATTCAACAACAGATTGATTTAGGAAGTATTTTGAGTTCATAACTTTGGTCCACAACATACCGTAAAGGTCCAAATTTTCCACCATTCTAGTAGCACTACCGTAAAGGTTTAGGATATTTTTTAGGGTATACAGGTACCTCTAAGAACCAAAATGCTACAAACAATGTCATCCAAAAATAGAAAATCAGTAACCACCTCAGAATCATAGACTCTAATACCACTTAAGTGGCCATTAGATCGGGCTTCCTTTATCATTTTACTAAGGGATTCTACAATGATCAGGAAGAGGAAGGGAGAATGGGGACATCCCTAGTAGGGACCTCTCGAATATTTGAAGAAGCAGGAAGGGGCATCATTAATAAGGACCATGAAAGAGGAACTTTGTAAATATACAATTATCTAATTAACTGAACTGTTGGATTACTAAGAGGGGGGGTGAATAAGTAATAGCATAATTATAATCCTTTTTATCCAAGTAGTCCAAGTGTTATATCAATGTAGAATTATTATCCAATAATGAGCAATAAGAAATGGACAATCACACACATACATAGTACACCAGTGTTTTACGTGGAAACCCAAATCGGGAGAAAACCACGAAAAGTTTTTTCTTATATTTCTTGAAGAATTACATTCATTGGAAGCACCAACTTCCTTTGTTTTCCAGCTGCAACTGGAAGGAGGCTCCAACCCCCTAGTTTCTCAAGCTACAACCTGAGGGAAGCTCCAACTACCCAATTCTCTGTCTACAACCAGAAGGAGGCTACAACCCCCTATGTTCTCTGGCTACAACTAGAAGGTGGCTACAACCACCTGTCCTTGCCCCGTCCTACTGCCCTGAAGTATAAGTAGAATGATGGAACCACTCTCAATCTGTCACTGTGAGATATACTGTTATACAACTATAACAACCTGTACCACTGACCTGTATCCAATCTGTACAACTTCCCTATAATCAATCTGTACATGAACTGAACATGTATCTACAAAAATTACTACAGTTATGTGACCTATAGTGCTGCAATCCGAGTATGTACACACCCTATCTATTATGCAGCCTACGTATGCCTTCTGAAAACTAGGGTTTCCTTCTCTTGAAAACTTTTGACCTTCTGTAACTTCATTCACATAGATCTATAACCTGTCATTGTATCCAGACTATAACTGTACCATGTGCATGCATCCTCATATATAACCTTTACTCAAGGCAAGTATATATTTCTCTAGTCATGTGTTATATAAGTATTTGTAATCATGAACAAGTATAATATCCCTCACATGATCTTAGTCATAAACCCTTTCTGATATTTAGCCTCTCAATACATCAACTACTACACAAATACAAGCTCCCAACCATGTACCAAAAAAAAAAATTCTTAGCCATATGCCAAGAAATACAAGATGTGCCTCACAAGAAGTATCAATGATAAATATACCAGCACTGTATTTTTGTAGATCTGACTTATGCAAAAGATCCCATGAAGCCACTAGTATCTCTAGGAAGAATCCTCAAATATCCATTGGCATTCCTCATGCATACATCAAAATACAACTAATCATAGAAATAAGACATACCTTTTGAACCAATGGATGGATCTGATGTATCTGAGCACTTTAGACCTTCCTGGGAGCTTGCCAACTTGATCTCAGAATACAGAACCTTTGCATATTCATCTTCTCAAGTTTTCATGACTTTATCAACATGTATGTTCCCTATACACTACCAGCCCATGTATAACTCAACATGTACACACCTTGTACATAGATAGCCTACGTATAACTCATCATGTATGCACCTTGTACACAGACAACCCACGTATAACTCAATATGTATGCACCTTGTACACAGACAACTCGCGTACACCTCAGAAAATAGGGTTTTCTCTAATTTCAAGAATTTCGTTGTCAACCCTTCATTCTACCTCAGACATTCACCACTTCAAATGTATCTACAAATATTTACAAGAATCTTTACACAAGAAAATAGATATATAGTATGTACAAGTGTGTCTTTAGTGAGTGAGCTTTGTCTCTTATTTATATCTTCATGTAGCCTTACCCTTTCCTTATTTTAGGGCATGTTCATTTAAAATAATTTCTTTTTGCAAAGCACTTTGACTCTTGGGGGCTTCTATAAGACTCATGAGTGTTCTCCAAATTCATATGGTCATAACTCTCTAACCGTGAGGAGTTATGTGACATTCCACATACCATCGGAAACAACATGACAAGCACTATCCATATAGGATAGTTTCACTCACAACCTCATTGTCCTTCATCTCATTATTCCTCAAATAATCATGGGTTCTCTCACTTCGCAAGGCGTGTTCCCATGAGGGATTTCACCATAAGAGGACCACTTTGGAGTTCATCCATTTTTACTTCTTATCAACCATGACAAGACAATAATGAGTCATCTTTACATCAAACAATATTGGTTCCATTACCCAAACCTTGTACTACGGGGCTTTCTTCAATGGTTGACATCAATGACAACCAACCTTAATCAACATTCTTCCCCTTTGGAATTGATGGCAACACTCTGATGCAATACTGAAATCATACCAATCATGCTCCTCCGAGAACCATGCCTTTGTCCTTTGTATTTGATAAATCTGCTCCCCCTGGAACCATGCCTCTGTCCTCTGCCTCTATCCTCTGCATATGATAAATATCCCCCCCTTTGTCATCAATGACAAAGGTATCTTTCCATCCAGGGTTTCTCCCCCTGACCGAACTGTCCTCTTATGGTGCTTCCTCGTGTAAATCTAAGACATATAAGATAATAATTCAAAAAGCATTCATTTTGGAGTAGAAATAACTCCAATTCTCTGGTGAATATATTCAAAGGATTCCCATGGAAGTGATTTTTTGAAGATGCCTACCACTTGTTATTTTGTGCCCACATACTCAACTCTGATTTTCTTTTCTGCAACCAGCTCCTGTAGAAAGTGATACTTGATTGGAATGTGCTTCGTCTTGGAGTGCATCACCAGGTTCTTCAAGATACTGATGGCACTTGTATTATCACAATAGATTGGAATGGGATCATCACAATCAACCTATATATATATATATATCAGAGTTTGTTTCATCCAAAGAACTTGTGTACAACATGATGCTACTGCAATATACTTTTCCTCGGTTGTAGATAAAGATATTGATGATTGTTTCTTGCTTAGCCATGATACTAAAAAATCACCCAAGTAGAACGCTCCTCCACTGGTGATTCATCAATCATCAATACAAACTGCCCAATATGCATCTGTATAGGAAATAAGTGATAGATCCTTTCCTTTTGGATACCATAATACAAACTCTTTTGTTCCTTTGAGATATTTGAAAATCCTCTTCACTGCTAACACATGTGAATCCTTTGGTGCTGCTTGAAATAGTGCCACATGTCCAACTGCCTGCATTACATCTGGTATGGATGTTGTAACATATAGTAGGCTACTAATCATTGACCTGTATTGCCTCTGATTTGTAGACTTTGAATCATCATCTTTGCTCAACTTGCAACTGGTTTGCATGGGAGTGATAACTGGTTTGAAATCTTCCATTTTGAACCTCTTTAGCATTTCTATGATATACTTGGTTTGAGAAATAAAGATTCCTTGTTGCTTTGACATATCTGAAGTCCCAAAAAGAAGGATAGTTCTCCAAGTAATGACATTTCAAATTCATTCTTCATATATTTTGCAAATTTCTGGCTTAACCTGTCATCATCACTACCAAAAATAATATCATCAACATAAACTTCAATTAATAAAATATTACCTTGAATTACCTTGATGTAGAGGTTGTTTTCTACACTTCCTTTTTGAACCCTGCCTGCTGCAGATACTTATCCAGTCTAGAGTACCATGCTCTAGGATCTTGTTTTATACCATACAAGGCCTTATTTGATTTACACGCATAATTTGTGTTCTCTGACAACTGAAATCCTTCTGGTTATTCAATGTAGACTTCTTCTTCAAGTTCCCCATTCAGAAAGGCTAATTTTACATCCATATGATATACTTTAACATTTTTGGAGCATGCATAGGCTAAAAGAAAATGAAATTCTTCCATTCTGGTAACTGGGGAAAATGTCTCTTCAAAGTCGATTCCTTCAATCTGTGCATATCCTTTACATACCAATCTAGCTTTGTTCCTTGTAACTTGTCCATCTTCATTTAATTTATTCCCGAAAACCCATTTTGTGACGATCACATTCTTATTCTTTGGTCTTGGAACCAATTCCTAAGTGTCATTTTTCTTTATTTGATCCAATTCTTCAAACATGGCCTTATTCCAAAATTCATCTGTGTTGGATTCTTCAAAACAGTTTGGTTCAATTGTAGATAAGAGTGCTATGTCTGTTTGTTTTGGTGAACAAATTTTTCTTCTAGTCTCAACTCTTGCATCTTTTTTTCCAATAATCTGATCTCAAGGATGATTCTTCTGTACTCGTTTGCTAGGTGTCTTTAGAGATACTTCCTAAACTTGCTCTTCTATTTCTTTCATATTTTCTTCATATTCCTCTTCTACTTCATCTTTTGCTTCTTCTTTGAACAGTTGTTCCATTGGTTTTTTTTATTCTTCCTTTGATTCTGGTCTGCCTGTTTCATCAATTGTTACATTGTTACTTTCCACAACTTTGTTCAATCTTATATTTTTACACTTCTATGGTTTCCTTGTACTTGAGTAACCAACAAGTACTCCTTTGTCCACATGAGAGTCAAACTTTCTCATTCTTCCATATTATCTTTTGATGTAGCATTTGCTTCCAAAA